>JAQQSZ010002740.1:0-14661 GCA_028646595.1 Phalanger gymnotis
TAGACACTTAATAAATGCTTACTGACTGACTGATAAGTGGGAGCAACTGTAGTATCTTGAATAGAGGAATGACAGTCGGGAAAATCAAATCACATAGAAAGTGGGAGATGAGAAAGAGGGTTGGTGGTAAGGCAGATGACAAGAGTAAGTCAATGGATGTCCAGTGATAAGCATTTATTAAGTGTCTACTACATGCCGGGCACTGGGCTAAATGCTGGGGATACAAAAAGAGATGAAGGGCAGTTCTTGCCCTCAAGGGGCTTACAATATAGGGATGGGAAGTATGGTCTGGTCTTGGACAGGGGTTAGGTGAGTCTATACTCACTCACCACTCAGAACAGCTGAGCCCTCAGGGGAGTTCCAAAATTGGGTATAGTAACTATTTTGGCCATGGCATCTGGAGGTCTGGCCTAAAGGGTGTTGTCCTAGGTGAGGAGAGTGGGGGAAGCAATAGGGCAGAAGGAAAGATGGCATAACAGATGGATGCAACACTTCACCTGTTCTCCATCCCACACAACATGCCCTCTTCGCCTCGAACTCTTAGGAATCTCTAGTTTCCTTCAAAGCTCAGCTTAAATGCCATATCCTACATGGGGACTTTTTAAAACCCCCTCAAGCTGTTACTGCCTTCCACATAAATTACCTTGTAATTATTCTGTACATACTTATATGTTGTCTCCCTCTAGAGAATGTCAGCTCCTTTGTAGGGAATGTTTCACTTTTGTCTTTGTATACCCAGGACCTAACACATAGCAGGTGCTTAAAAAAAGTAAAGCTTGCTTACTCATTACATATGCGTGCCACCCTTTAGTGGTGCCACAGGGATAGGCCCTGCTTAGGATTTGGCAGCACCTCACACTCTCGACACCATTATCACTATTGTTGAACAAAGTTCACCAAAAGAACCACCCAAATATTTCACCTCAGTGTTATCTACCATTAACTAGTAAGATCCAAGAGCCAAGATTCCTTCAAACTGCTGAGGCAAAAAGTGGTCACAACACCCCAATCCCAGAAACATAATGGTTTGTTTTGAGGATCAAATGACATAATGACCGTAAAGTGCTTAGCACTGTGTCCGGTATATAGTGAGCACTATATAAATGTTAGATATTCTTATTATTAATGGTTTGGGAGCATACTGTACAGATAGCAATCATGGTGAATGAGAAGGTAAGAACAGGATCTATGAGCATCTTAAATAACATAAGTTTATACTATGCTGGCAATCGGGTGTGCTTCAGGTTACTTTCATACAGAATGATGTAAATGTGAATATATTCTACCTAAATACTTTCCAGTGTTGATCAATATTTGCTTGCATCTAATTTCAATGTTAGGCTGAAATTTTCCTCTGGTGTCAGTCAATGCAGTAAATTTCATCTCTGAGAAAACCTCTAATGCAAAACTACTGGAGTCAAGTATGGGGAGTCCTTTGGACTGTGAATGAATGGATCAGTCAACAAACACGGATTAAGAAGGGATGTACCAGACATCATGTGAGGTGCTTGGGACACTAGGGCAAAATAAAAGCCCTTGACCTCAAGGTGCTCACATCCTGGTGGAAGAGCCAAAATACATGTGTATGAACACACATGTAGAAAATATATATGGAGCAGATACAAAACAACCCTTGGGGAAAAGCTGCATGTAGAAGGTGGTTTTTGTCTTGAAAGAAACCAGGGATTCCAAGACAGAAGAAGAGAACATTTCAAGCTTAGGGGACAGCCAGTGCAAAGAGAAGATGGTGGTGTGTTGATCCCAAGGCAGAGGAAGAGTGAAATAGAAGGTAGGAAGGAGGCAGGTCAAAGCTCTCTGAGAGGCTTTCAAAGCCAAAGAGAGGTTTTATATTTGATCCTAGAGGTGACAGGGTCAGAGGATCTAGCAGCAGTTATGGCAATAGTCCGGGTATGAGACAATGAGGGCACACACCAGGTTGGGGGAAGAGATGCTAAGAAGGTAAAATTGAGAGATGTTATGAAGGTAAAATAGACAGGGCTTGGCAACAGATTGGATATGGGAGATAAGACAACTATGTTGTAAGCCTGGATGACAGAGAGGATGGTGATAGCCTCAACAATAAAAGAGAAGCTAGGGAGAGTGGAGGACTTGGGAAGAAAGGTAATGAGTTCTGTTTTGGACAAGTTGAGTTTAAAATGACTAGGGGACATCCAATTAGAAATGTCCAACAGACCCCTGGTGATGACTGGAGGTCAGGACAGAGGGTAAGTCTAAACAAATAGATCAAAGAATCGTCAGCATAAAGACAGCAACTACATTGACTGGAGCTAGTGAGATCACCAGGCAAAATACTATAGGAGAAGCAGAGATGACCTGGATGAAGATACAGACAAGGAGTGGTCAGACAGAGAGAACAGTGTCACAAAAGCCTAGAAAAAGAAGAATATCAAGGAAAAGTGAATGATTGATATTATCAAAGGTTGTAAGTGAGGCCAAGAAAGATTAGGAAAAAAGACCAGGAGAAAACAGGTTGATTTTGTGAAACCCAGTCCTTTCTAATCTTACGCTAAAGTGCAAAGCCATATATAATAAGTAAATGTGATACAAAATGAAAAGGACACACAAACAAAAATCCCTGTTATTTTTCTTAAGAGGCAAGAGACCTCAATGGCTTTATTCAGAAAAGATTTATTTTTTAAAAATAAGGATAAAATTATTATCTTTATGATGAACTATGTGAAACTTTGGACCTACCTTACATTATTTCGCCAACACTGCTTTTTCTATTAAATGAGTTGAACCTCATTGAATATTAGATTTTACATGCTTTTTCACTAGAAAAAAACAATGGTCCAAACTTGAACTATATATATAGCAAAGGACACTTCAGTTGAATCTATAAATTGAGAGCATTTCCAAAGTGCAACATCTGTTTGAGTACAGCTAGATTTGAACACAGGTGCTTGGGACTAAGGTGAATTTGAAGACCCTTTTACAGTCCTAATTTAACCTCATTATTTCTTTTCTTTCCCCTCTCATCAAAAGTCAAATAACTTTGTTCCTTCATTGTGCAAACAATTTATAAAAGCTACAATTTTCCTCCCTCCCCATCCCCTGCCTCTCAGTCTCTGCTTAACCGAATTACACATTTTAAACTCCAATCCCACAACGGACTTGTGGGATGCCCCTGACCTTCCCTGGGCATGAAAAGTAAAAGTAGAAAAAACAATTCTGCCAGCAAACCTTGTGCATGATGCCAACAGCGCAAGCACAGACCCAAGAGTCTGTTAGCATCTCCAATGAAATGCTCTCCAGAGTACAAGATTGTATCTTACATGATATTCATCAGCTAGAGTAAAAGTCTTCCCTTCTGTCTGGATGTCCTTGCAGGGCAGGCCTCCAAGATGCCACTAGACTTCCGGACAGGCATGTTCACAATGCTGAAACTTCAGACACCTGGCCATTCTCAGTTTTTCCTAGTGGCTCTGCCTTGGAGTTAAGTCCAAAAAAGTCATTTTGGATGATGTATCGAACACACTGCAGAATCACATTTCTTTCATGTCTTATGTCCTGTGCTAAAAGCTGAAAACAAAAGAAAAGATTAGCCAGTGAATTAAAGATAAATGAAAAATGGTTTGCTACAGGAAGTATCCCCAAGTCTGAATACAAGAGAATAAGTTATGTATATATGGAAGGCTACACATACATGGGCTACATGTAGGGTTCTTGGAAAACACACCTAAGCATATTACAGATTGATTTACATTGGGATTTATTTATTTCTTCAAACCCGAAATAAATGCTATTTTCGACTGTTAGTATTAAAATGAGTTTCTTTAACAGAAAGGGAAGCAGTGTATCATGGATGTCAAGCCATCTGAATGGCCTTTGGGTATCTGTCCCAAAGGAAGGATATAGTGATCTGTCACTTTTAGCCACAGCACAGAACAGAAGACGATCAGCCACCTTCTAGAATGTGGTACGAATGCCTAATCTGAGGAGACGAGAATCTGGGTTTTGTGGAGAGCCCTCACTCTGTACCCCATGGCTCCACACCAATGGAGAGGACCTGTGAGTGATGTGTAAATGGGTCCCACCAGCTCCTAGCAGGAGATTCTGGGGGAGGATATAGTACAGTCTCAAAGTCTCTTGGGAACATAAAGCAGTCAATTGAGATTGAGTTCACTTGAGACTCACATGGCACAGAACTCATCCCTCTGAATCCATCAAGATTAAAAAAAAAAAAACAACTCTGACTAGGCTGGAAGTGGAACCCCTCCCTCTCCTACCAAATTACTCCAGGCAGGCCATGAGGGCTCCCCCAGCTTCTGGGAGCTCTGAGCACAGACCTGGGTCTGCAAACTTGGAAGAAGAGGGCTAGAAAAACGAGATAATGAGGCGGAGGAGGAAAAGGGGAAAAAAAAATCAAGAAATCAGTCCTTTCTGAAGAGGGCAATTAAAAATCAAAATACAGAAATAGAATGAAGATGGGTGTTTACCTCTTAGACTTCTGGAAAACTAGACAGTGCCAGGAAACTGGCACTATCACTGCTATTATCCTAGGATTGTCACTGGGGAGGTGGAGAGTCCCTGGGGTTCAAGGAGCACTACGTGCCTCCAGCAGGCAGAGGAGGGGCAATGGCTCGATCGAATCTCATTTCTGATGCTAAATAAAAGCAGGGAGACATGTAATGATCCCTTTCACTTTGCCACCCCAGAGTTTTACACCGCAGTGTTTAAAATCATAAAGCAGCCTAATGGACAGGGCATTTTGTCCTACTTTCATATAAGCCAAATTACATCTAAATATACATTAACTGCACGTGGTGGTCAGGGACATTTTAGCACTGGTAAGAGATTCTCGCCAAAGGAAACACAGATTTTTCATAAACCTGAAATCAAGGAAGTTAAGGAAGAAAATAGCACTTATTATGTGCCAAGATCTGTGGTAACTGCTTTTATAAATATTATCTCAAATGATCCTCAAAACAACCCTGGGAGGTAGATGCTTTATTATTATTATCCCCATTTTACAGATGAGGAAATGGAGGCAGAGGGTAATCGATTTGCCCAAAGTCATACAGCTACTAAGTGTCTGAGGTCACATTAGAACTCAGGTCTTCTTGACTCCTGGTGCACTGTACCACCAGCTGCCCCAAAGGACAGCTTCTCAGCTTTATGGCAGAGATCTGGAGATGCCTCCCAGCCTCCTCAAGCTGAGGAGACTTTGTTCTTTCTAATCAATAGATAGAGAGTTGCTGAATCGGAGGCACTACTTTGCTCCAGTTTCCAAAGAATGTAATTTTATGAAGTCTTTGATGCCAAGCAATGCCAATGTTCACCAACCGCAGATGTGGCCAGAACGGGGCACCCACAAAGAGGAAGGGCAGAAAGGATCCAGGGCTGGGAGAGAGGAGGGGGATGCCTCTGAAAATGGCCCTCAAAGAAAACACATTATAATGGCCGAGGGGAGTTTTAGTGATTTTCGTTCTGTAACATAGCTGTGGCTTTGTGGTGGCGGTTACCAGAATGTGGTAATGCTCACTCTTCTATCTCACCTCCGTTTAAGAATATGTCTTCTTTTTAACTGCATCAGTGCCTCAGTGAAATCTCAGATATTAAAAATCGATCTCAATTTATATCTCCCTCCTACCTCCCACCCAACTCTCATGTTGCTGTCAGGCTTAGTTTAACTCCGATTATTTATCGACTGTTAAAAAAAAAAGGCAAGCCTTCATCCTTATGGCAGACCATGAAGAAAAACCACTTACCATCTCTAGGAGTTGTGGACGTCTTTTCTGTGGTTCAGATATTGGCTTCTTTCTGTACAGGTTTCTCCTATATCTACAATTTTTTTTCATCCAATTTTTCCTTAAGCTCTTAGGCTTAGTCACAGTAGAGTTTCTTTCCTGTTCCTTGATATCCTGACTTTGATTCTGAGGAACCTCACTGAGGATGACCTGGTTTTCCGCTGGAGATTCTGCTTCTGTCTTAATGGGAGCTTCTAAAGCAAATAGAGCAAAACAAAAATTGCAAAAACTTCAACAACATAAAATAAAGACTAGGTTCTAGGCTCAATGTAATGAGAATTTCTTATTAATTTCAAAAAACAATTGCTGTGCATGCATTTACAAGGCTCTGACACTGTTTTCTAATTAAGATCCGTGATGGATGAATGGATGAAAGAAAAGGAAGGAAGGAAACAAGCATTTATCAAGCACCTACTATGAGCCAGGCCCTGTGCTAAGCACTTTATAACTACTGCCTCATTTAATCCTCACAACAACCCATTTTACAGTTAAGTGACTTGCCCAGGGTCACTCAGCTAGTAAGTCTCCGAGGCCATATTTAAACTCAGGTCTTCCTGGCTCCAGGCCTGGCGCTCTATCAACTGTGCCATCTGTGATACAAAAAAATCACCCTTAGAAACCTAACCCTAAGCCCCTTGGCCCACAGCAGCTGGTCTTCATCTGTGACATTCTGCCACGTTCTTTCCAATCTCTCTGGTTATTATGCTTCTCCTTCACAGAGGGACATGCGGGCCTCATCCCAGATCTGACATCATTTTCTCTCTCCCAAAGTTGCAGATCACAGGCCTCTTGCCAAACACTGTGCACTGGCTGGTCTCTCTGTTCCATACAGAGCCCCAACCAAACAAGTGGGCAGCGCTACAACCAGAACTGGCCTAGGAAACAAAGCTGAATGGAAGCCGGAGAAGCAGAGATTTGGGCGCAATCTGCCACGAGGCACTCAACAGCCATGCCCACGAGGCAGGTCCCTAGAAGGGGGTGAGGCTGGTGCCCAATGTACCATCAACACCCTACTCTTCTGCCTTCCCACACACACAATCCTCAATATGGTTATGCTTTCATTCAAACTGGACAACAGTCCCGTGATGGCTGGCTGAGGTGAAAAGGAGCTCTGTAGACTTGATTTCCCTGCTATGGTCTCTTTCTCAATCTAGTTCATCCTCCACCCACCAGCCAAAGTCATACTCCTACGGCAAAGGTCTGACCTCATCACTCCCTGCTCAAGACATTTCGATGGTTCCCTGCTCAAGACATTTCGATGGTTCCCTGCTGCCTCTTAGATAATATATAAACTCTGCTTTTTGACAATTAAAACCCTTCACAATTTGGCTTCAACCAAGGCTAATTTCATCCCATCCCCGCCATGAACTCCTTTGTTCCGACCAAGCTCTTCTCAATACACAGCCAACTCCTGTCATCTTTGCATAGACCATGACCCATGCTGAAGAAGATGATGATGACGGCATTTACGTGGCGCTTCACAAATATGATCTCATTTCAGCCTGAGAGGGAAGTGCTATTATTATTATCCCCATTTTACAGACAAAGAAACTGAGGCAGAGAGGTTAAATGACTTGCCCAGGGTCACACAGCTCACCAGTGTCTGAGGCCAGAGGCATACTCCACAATTCCCAATTTCCAGCCCATTGTTCCACCTCCTATGCCACCTAGCGGCCCGATGACTGCAGCTCTCCTTCCTCCCCTCTGCTTCCTGAAATCCCTACGTCCGTTGAAGACCCAACTCAGCTATCACCTCTTCTTCACAGTAAGGAGCAGACAGGGCACCGCACATGGTATCGGGAAAACCTGGGCTCACATTCCAAGGCAGACATTTGCCATCCATATGACCCTGGACAAGTCTTCTAAATGGACCCTTGCAGCTCTAGCTCTGGGGTTGTTTGATCCTGACAATAACTCCCAGCTATTAGAGCTGCCCCATCCACATGATGCTGATTTACTTGAGATAGATTCATCCGAGTACATATTTACTCCCTCAGTAGAATGGAAGCTTCTGGAGGAGCAGGGGATGTTCCATTTCTGTCTTTGAATCCCACTGGCGTACGCACAGTCAATACTAACTGTTAATACTGACTGTTATTTGAACTAGAAGTCACATCAGGAATTTTTTCTTCCTTCATTCCACTGCTGTGATTTTCTTCCTTGACAGGGAAACATACTACACTAACCAGTCTGCACTACAATTCCTGAAGTTCATGCTGAAGAATTCCATCTTATGGGGAGACAGCAACAACATGGGCATAGAATCTACAGACCTGGACTCAAGCCCCACTTCTGCTCCCTATGCCCCTGTGACCATGGGAAAGACATGTAATCTCTCTGATCCTCAGTTTCCCTATTTGTAAAAAGAGACAATTCTGCAAAGCCCTTTCAGAGTTGCTGTGTGGACCAAATAAGATGTTAAGCCAGCAAGCCAAGAAACAGACGCCATTCATTAGAAGAAGGTGGTCAACAGGGTCACAAACTACAGAGAGGTCACAGGAGGATACAAGTCTGGAAAAAGGACTCTGGATTAGGTAGTTAGGATGACCTTAGAGAAAACAGACTTGGAAGACAGAAATCAGATTTAAGGAAAGCACTAGCAGGGAAAGAAAGTAGCCATTCATTAGGTGCAGACAACCTTTTCTAAGAAGTTTAGCACTGAAATGGAGTGAGTAGTAAGATAGGAAGGGTAACAAATGAGATAAGAACTGTAAAGTGCTTTGCATAATGCCTGGCATATAGTTGGTGCCATATAAATGTTAGCTATTAGTAACATATATGGACAAGCATCATGGAAGACGCAGCTGAAGCCATGAATCAAGAAATTACAGATGATAAAAATGGTTTTGATTGAATGAACTTCTCCAGCAATGCTCAGTCACCCTAGCATAAAAGCAGAGAAATTCAATGGTTGGGGTTGCCCAGAGATAGGAATTTGGAGGCATCCAACAGCCAAGGAATTCTACAGTACTAACTAGTGAAACATAAAAGTGGCCAACCATAGGGTCAAGACTGGCCGTGGAAGCAGAGAGCTTGGGACAACAAGGTCTGGTCAGGGGACCAGAGGTCTAAAAAAAAGAAGTCTAGTGCAGAGGTTCCCAAACTTATTTGGCCTACCACTCCCTTTTCAAAAAAAAAAAAAAATTACTCAGTGCTCCACTGGAAATCCATATTCTTTAACCTTTCAATAGTTTTTTTTTTTTAATTTGCATCATTTAAAAAAATATATAATTTTTTTTCCAAAATGACACATCTTAAATTTAATTATTGTAAATTTGTGGGGTTTTTCCTGCATTGAAATTTTGATGCAATACTGCACCATGTAACTATATAGTATTGTACTGTAAACAAGTCATTTCATGCACAATACATGCTGGACCTCCCTACAATGGGTGACACACTCACTGCCAACATTTGCTTCTTAAGACCTGTCTGCTGACCAGACTCCTGGTTAGTTATAACTTGTATTTTATGTATCTGGAAAATAATGTAATACCTACAACTTCAACTCTGTTACATAAGAGATGAAACATGTCTGAACAGTTTTTCACAATTTTCTTATCTTCTCTTCTTTCCATATGCTTCCACCACCCCCTTATTTTTATTCAAAGCCCCACAACTGTACTACTACTACCCTCCTGGATTGTTCCAGCACCCTGCCCAGGGGGCAGTATCACCCACTTTGGGAACCTATGATAGTGTAAATGAGAAACTAGGAGAGATGGATGAATAGGAGATTGTCAAAGAAGAATAGTTTCATATACTAATCCTGGGGGAAGATGAGGTCTTCAGTGGAGTCACACCAAGATGTGGCTGAAGCAGAATGTGAGAACTCACCAGTGTTGGGGAAGCAGAGAAATCATGCAGTCAGATTACAGGAAAGATGGAGATGGAAGACTATAGAAGACCATTTAGGAAGACCATGAAGTCTTTACCTTTTGGGGAGCCGGGGCGGGGGGAGCAGCAGGGCAATTGGGGTTAAGTGACTTGCCCAAGGTCACACAGCTAGTACATGTGTCAAGTGTCTGAGGGCAGATTTGAACTCCAGAGCTGGTGCTCTACTCACTGTGCCACCTAGCTGCCCCAATCATGAGGTCTTTAAACATCTTTTTTTCTACTTATCCTTTCTACAGGGTTTTTTTCCTATCTCTTTACTGCTTAAGTTTCTATTGGAAGATCAACCCCTTATACATAACATATTATTATATAAATTCAGTCACTCCCACTATGTTACCTTCATCCCTACGCATGTGCTGCTGAATGACAGTGGAGAAAATCATGTGACTGTTCTGACTGAGTCCACTACAAATTTATGTTACATAAGCTCAACTGGGCCCTCACCGCTGCTAGGCAATGCTACAATATCTCCCTTACCAACTCCCCAGCTCTCCAGTGGCTCTTTCAGACTTTTCATCCATCTGTCCTCAAACCTCCCATGGCTCCCTCTCCACCAACCTCTCAGCTGAGAACTCTGCTTCATATATTACAGACAAAAATTGAGGCCATTTTCCTTAAGCTCCCTCTTTTCCCCTCTTCCTCTTCTCCTAACACTCAGATGCCTTCTCCACTCTCTCCTCCTTCACCGTCTCCCACGTTGCTGTGGCCTTCCACCACACCAAGGCTAGTAACGCCTCTACTTGCTCCAGTGATCCATTCTACCCTGTCTCCTCCAACAGACTACTCCCTCAGTCATCCTCTTTCACCAATATTCAGTCTTTCCCTATTTGCTCATTCCCTTTCCCTATAAACATGCCCATATCTCTCCTATTCTGAAAAAATCCGTACTTGATTCTTCTGTCTCTGCTATCATCCTATTTTTCTTCTGCCCTTTGCTGCTAAACTCCTTAAAAAGGCCATGTACACTAGGAGCCTCCTCTTTTTCTCCTCTCACTCTCTTCTTAAGCCCTCACAGTCTGGCTTCTGACCTTATCATTCCAACAAAACTGCTGTCTCCAAAGTTATTAATGATCTTGGCTGCCAAATCCAACGGCCTTTTCTCAGTCTTTATTCCCCTGGACCTCTCTGTGGCATCTGACACTGCTGATCACTCTCTCCTCCCTGATATTCTCTTCTCTCCACGTCTTTGGGACACCACTCTGATTTTCCTCTTATGTATCTGACTGCTCCTTCTCAGTCCCCTCTGCTGCACCCTCTTCCATATCACACACTCTAACTGTAGGTGTCCCTCAAGTTCTATCCTGGGGCCTCTTCTTTTCTCTCTCTATCCCACTCCACTTGGTGATCTCCTCAGTTCCCATGGATTTAATTAGCGTCTTTATGCTGATGATCCTCAAATCTACCTTTCCGGCCCCAATCTCTCTGCTGACCTACAGTCTGGCATCTCCAATTACCTTTTAGACATCTCAAACTGGATGTCCAGTAGACATTTCCTGTCCAAAACAGAATTCCTTATCTTTGCCCATAAACTGCTCCCCTCCCTTACCATATAGGGCAACACCGTCCCCCGCTTGTGTCCCTCAGGCTCACAATCCAGAAATCATCCTCGGTTCCTCACTATCTCGCACCACCCCCTCCCTCCTCAATGTCCAAGTTGTTGCTAAAGCCTGTCAATTTCACCTTTGTAAAATTTCTCAAATACCCTTTCTCTCTCTGATATTGCCACCCCTCTAGTGCAGGCCCTAATCACCTCAGGCCTGGACTACTGCAACAGCCTGCTGGGGGCAGGGGTAGGGGGTGGTCTATCTGTCTCAAGTCTCTCCCCACTCTAGTCCATTCAGTCACCAAAAGGATTTTCCTAAAGCTCAGGTGTGATCATGTCACCTCCTCCCTCACTCAAAAAACTCCAGTGGCTCCCTATTGCCTTCAGGAACAAACACAAAATGCTATCTGGTATTCAAAGCCCTTCATAAATCTAGCCACTTTCTAGTCTTTTGACACCTTGCTACTGAATATATTACTCTTCGATCTAGTGATGCTGGCAATCTGGCTGTTGTACAAAGAAGACACTCTATCTCCCTGCTCCTGGCATCTCTCTGGCTGTCCCCCAGGCCTGGAACCCTCTCCCTCCTGCACTGGCTACTGATCCCCCTGGCTTCCTATAAATCCTAATGAAAATTCATCTTCTATAGGAAGCCGTCCCCAACCCCTCTTAATTCCACCACCTTCCCTCTGCCAATTACTTCCTATTTATCCTGTATATAGCTTGCTTTGTATATATTTGTTTGCTTATCATCTCTTCTATTAGACTTAAGTGCTTTGAGGGCAAGAACTGTCTTTTGCCTCTTTATGTATCCCAATCCCTTGGCACAATGCCCAGCACATAGTAGGTTCTTAATAAATGTTTACTGATTAATTGATTATATCAATCTAATTTTTGCAATATTTCCTGTCTCTTTTCCATACAACTGTGCAGAAAACATACATAGAACACATGTGAAAGGCACAGACAGTCCCACTGCGGACTCAGTTATCCTTTTCTGTATGGAAAGGAGCTAGCATTCACCTTGGTGGCCCAAAGAAAAGGTGATCCTCTCCTCCACTTCCACCTCTGCAGTGGACCCAGCTAGCAGTGTACCTGGCCAACAGCTGAGAACCAGTTTTTTTCTGATAGATCCTGCTGTGTTTAATAAATGTGGCTACCTGGTGCTATCTCTGCCATATGACATGTGTTTTCCTGAGTCCCACAGGCCTCACAGGAGCGTTCCACTCAGGGATAGAGGCAGTACAGGGATGGTTTTCTGGTACAAGCATAGCAATCTCAGCCTTACAGCCTCTGGAGCTGTTACTTTGTGCTTCACTATGCCAGGAAGGGAAAGAAGAAGAGAAAAATACATAACTATAGAAGGTGAGCTCCAAAGTGGTTTCTAACAATTACAAATAGAGGGTTGGGGAGGAAAAATTTCAGCTACACAGAACTAGGTTGCTTAGTGCTTCCCATCCCTCCCTCCCACTTCAAACATTGGTCCCATTATTCTAAACCAGGTGCACAGAGGAAGATCAAAACTTGCCGCTGCAGAGAATTAAAGTGTGTAACATTCTTAGTACCTCTAGCACCTTCTCAATTTCCACACATCTCCAAATTTAGGGCCATCTTCCTATCTGCCCTGCACTCTTCCCCTCCAATTTTAATGTTCTATGAGGTTCCTTCCAACCTTCTCAAAATCCTTTTGTTTACGCTTTTTAATAGTAATGGCCTCAAAATGGCAACTCTGAATACAAAGACACTAAAAAGACCATGAACAAGATAGAAGAAAACACCCTATTAATAATACCGCCTGTTTTCACAGGGTTCAGTAAATCTGGGGACAGCTTTCTTTACTATCACCTCTCACAACCAGAACTATGATAAGAAAGAAATCCAAGACATTATGTTTAAAGAAGCATTTCAGTTTCCCATTAGGTATACTGGATACAAGAGGAACAGAGACTTTGTTCTTTGTGAAGGGAACAAGGAAGCCAATCATCTAAGGAATCTTCTGTTAGATTAAAAACAAGATGGTCAAATTTCAACCAACTGGCAGAAAATAACACAATTTTGCATGTTTATAATACACTGAATATCATTTTCCCCCTTTTCTTTAACCAGATCTATGCTTTCACCCATATACAGAACTCCCTCCGCCAATGCAGATGGGAACCTTCTCTGCAACTTGGACAGCAGCTGAGACCCTAAGAAATGACGTGAAATGTGCAAGGTAACAAGGATAGCAAGTGTCCGGGGTGGGACTTGAACCTGGGTCTTCCTGATTTCAAGGCCAGCTCTCTCTCTCCACCTGCCTGTTTCTCTAAATGTCTTCACTCACAACGGAAGACTCTCTCCTAATCATCTCCATGTCCCAAAATACCTCAGCAAAAGAGGCTCTAGCCCAGTCAACTCCAAGAAGGTCATGAGCTCCCTAAAGGAGGGATTTTGCCAAAGAGCATATGCAATAGTGTCTCAAAGCTTTCATCAAACCCTCCAACTTCATTCGTACCCTCTCTTCATGCTACAAACCTGTACTTTCAGACTCTAAATTCTCATCCTCATCCTAGCCCCCCCCCACACACACCTTTTTAAATTAAATCATCTTGCCATAAGGGAAAAAAACCACAAACTCTCCCAATGGCCTGCTTGGAACCTGGCCTCTGCTGCTGCAGAAACCTGCACATGTGCTGAAATGAACCTTAATTATTCACACAGCATTCACAACTTACATTTACACGAACTACAAAACTGCCATGCTGGGTCAGGCCAATGGTCCACCTGGGGGAAGGGAATAAGCACTTACACAGTACCTTCTATGTGCTGGGCAAGGTCCTAAGTGCTTTACCAATATTAACTCATTTGACGTTCACAACCATCCTAGGAGGCAGGAGCTAATATTGTCCTCATTTCACGGATGAGGAAACTGAGGCAAACATGTTAAGTGCCTTGTCCAAGGTCACACAGCTAGTGTCTCGCACAGGTAGGATTTGAACTCAGACCCAGTGCTCTATGCGTCATGCCGCTTCTAAGAGTGGCACCATGGGGGGGGGAGGGGGCCGAGCCAAGATGGCAGCTAGAAAGCAGGGACTACCGTGAGCTCCCTGCAAAGTCCCTCCAAAAACCTATAAAAAATAGCCCTGAACCAATTCTAGAACTGCAGAACCCACAAATTAGCAGAGGGAAGCAGGGCTCTAGCCCAGGACAGCCTGGATGATCTCTGGGTAAGGTCTATCCCACACGGAGCTGGGAGCGGAGCAGCGTGGAGGGGAGCAGAGCCGAGAGTGGGTGGGCGCGGACCAACAAGACCAGGAGCCGGGCGGAGTGTGCCCTAGCGCCCTGAGTCAGTGAGCTGCAGCAGTTACCAGACTTCTCAACCCATAAACACCAAAGACAAAAGAGAAGGTTAGTGGGAAAAGCTGCAGGAGTGGAAGGAGTTTGCGGTTGGGCCACCACCCCTGGGGGCAG
>JAQQSZ010002741.1:0-14660 GCA_028646595.1 Phalanger gymnotis
CCTACTTTCTTAATCCCCAGTGCTAAGCACAGTATTTGGCACTCGGTAAGTGCTAAATAAATGCTTGTTTCTTTGACCTGGAGATACGGGTGGAGGACAATCTAGCCTGGGAGTATAGAGTAAACAAATGAATAGAGGTAAGTGTCTATGAAAAGTCTTACCTGGCTTCATGATTCAGGAGATCTAGGTTCCAGTCTCAGCTGGAGGCACTAAATTTCCAAAAGGACCAATGAGGGAGATTAATCATTATCAGAGAACATCTCTCTTTATGGAAGGATCCAGCACAGCTTTCTTTGGATGGCAGTTTGGTGCATTGAGGACATTGCCAATGCCTTATGGTTTTATATGATTTGGAGCTAGATGAAACTTTAGGAATCACCTAATCCAACCTTCTAAATTTATGGATGTGAAAGCTGAGGTGCAGAGAGAAGTGATTGTCCGAGGCCTCTTTTCTAATAGGTGGCAGAACCACATTGTAAAGGTACATCCCTTAATGCCAGTGCCTCCTCACCCTTATAAAGGGCTCCATTTTCCCATTCCATCTCCTCTCCACAGTCATATTTAATTCTTTCTTTGCTTTCACACACCAAGTTTAACAAGTCATCATATGATGTCTATTCTTCTTTGTAATGGCCCTCCCACTCCTTGCTTTACATCAAGAAACATTTCTTAAGTACTTCCTGTTATTATAATAATATCACTGATATATTATTCAAGCAACTGGTGGCACAGTGTATAGAGCACCCGGTCTGGAGTCAGGAAGATCTGAGTTCAGAGCTCACCTCTGAAACTTCTAACTGTGTGACCTTGGGTAAATCACTAAACCTCTGTTTGTCTCCATTTCTGCAACTGTAAAAGTGGAGATAGTAATAGCACCTACCTCGCATTGCTCTTGTGAGGATCAAATGATAGGAGATTTACAAAAAAATTAGCACCATCTGGCACATAGTAGGGGCTATATAAATTCTTCTTCCCTTTTCTTCCCCCTCTGGGGATACAAAGAAAGACAGAAGACAATCCTTCCTCTCAAGCAGCTCACTCTCTAATGGGGAAGACAACATGTAAACCATTATGTATATACAAGATATATAGAGCAGAAATGGAAGGCAATCCCAGAGGAAGCATTAGGAGGCAATGGGAAAGGTTTCTTGCAGAAGGTGGGATTTTAGCTGAGATAGGAAGGCAGGCAGCAGGCTCAGATGAGACATTCTATTCCCACTGACATTGCTGCTCAAATCCTCAAGCTTTCTCGCAGCCTAACTAATCTTGCCCCCATTTCCTCCCTCCATCTATTGATTACATAGCCACTGCCAGAGCTTCCAATGGCACAACCTAACTTAGAAGACTCTCCTCTCAAGAACTTACAATGGCTCTGTGTGACCTCTGGTATAAAGGACCAGCTCCTTAGTTTGGCATTCAATGCTCTCCACAATCTAGCCTCACCCCAATCTTTCCAAACTCATCATCCCTTTCTCCCTTTCATAGATACACCATTCCAGACAAATCTGAATGATAGTTCTTTGAGGAAGAAGGTTGTTTTATTGTGTCTCCATATTCCTAGCACCAAAGTACTTATTAAATAGTTGTTGAACAGTTTCTTATCACTACACATGCCCTGCTCTAGAATCTTACTTGGCTCCCTATTGTCTCTAGAGTAAAATAGAAGATCCTCAGCCTGGCATTTGGCTGCAACCAAGCTGCAACTTGGATCACATGTGTGTTTCCAATATTATTGCATGTAATTCTCTTTTGCATACTCTCTGTGGAGTAACAACAAGCATTTAACAAGCCAGTAAGACTGGCCTGATGACAATGTTCCTTTGCTCAGATGGTCTCTCATGCTGAGAAAATGCTGCCTCCTCTCCCCTGGCTCTCAGAATCCTTCACTTCATTCACAATACATCTGAGGAGCCACTTCCTAGGCTCAAGTCTTTCCTGATATCCCCAAATAGGAACACTTGCTCAGCCTTGATATTTTGCATGTAGTAAATATACTTATTCTTCTGTTTGTCATGTTTCAACCTCTGCAATATATATACATATATATATATATGTATACATATATATACACATGTGTGTATATATATGTATACATACATATACATATATATATATATAAGCCCTTGAGGTTTTGGATGGTCTTCATGTCTGCTACCTACCAAAATGCCATGACAGAAACTTAATAAGTGGTTGTTAAATTGAATATACTTTATGTTTTCCTGCCTCCAAATTTTTGCCAAGGCCATATTCCCCCTCACTATACCTTTCCCCCTTCCTTTCCACCTTCCAAAATTCTATCTACATTCAAGACCCAGCTCAACCAGGAGTTTTTTCTTGGCTGTGCAGCCCAAAAACACTTATCCTTTTCTGAGCTTGAATAGGCCTTGCCATATGTATCCATCATCAAGGCTTAACATACACTGCTTGGATTGCAAATCTTTTATCTTTTCATACCTTGCTCCCATCCCCCAAAATCTCCCACAACTTGGTCTTTTTTTTCATGTATTTTGTGTTTGCTTATTCATGTGTACGGTGTATTCTCCCAATAGAATGTAGGCTCCCTGAGGGCAAAGATTGTTTTATTTTTGTCTTTATATTCCCAGAACCTAGCACAATATATGACACATAGTGAGCATTTAATACATGCGGATGGATGGATGGATGGATGGATGGATGGATGGATGGATGGATGGATGTGGAACTGCTAATAAGCTCCTTGTGGGCAGGGGTCATATCTTATAACCCACAGAATAGCTGAACATAGTGTATAGCAAAAATAACCAACAATTTATTGATTTTCTGCATGATCTGTGGTCATAGTGCCAAGGGAAATATGAAACTAGCTGTGTGGTTTGGGCCAAGTGATCTCACCTCTATCTCATTCCATTCCTCCTCTGTAAAACGAGGTGGTTGGCCTAGGTGACCTCTACATTCCTTGAAGATAGTTACCCAACTCTTCCCTTAGCATAACAGCCTATGGTGTTCTGGTTTTTCTCTATCTTGTTTGAGGGGTCTTGTATTTATTTCTGAATTGATGAGAATACTATAGAAATTTCAATTTCTCATTTTCCTTTGGCCAGAAGGAGGTGAATAATAATAGACAGTGATAAGGTAGGAATATGATTTGAATACCCCAAAGCCCCCTGTATGCAGAGTGCTCAGAGGACTTTCTTGATTGGTTGAGGATGAGCCTTCAATTACAGTACGGATCAATGAGTAGGAACCAGAACATCTCCCTTTGGGTGAATCCAATTCGCTATTGAATTGAGGACCAATAGTGATCCCCACCATTCTCTGGGGCAGAGATAAAGAAGCTGGACAACCCCAGAGAATCTTGAGTTTTTAGAGTGAAAAGGATCCTGAATGATCATATAGAGACAAAGTGTTATGTAGTGGCTACACTGGCTTCATGTTAGGAAGACCAGGGTTTGAATCCTATTTCAGACACTGAGGGATTTCTCAATCCCAGGTCAATAATTTAATCTCTCCAAGCCTCAATTTTTTCCTAAGTAAAGTGGAGGCAACATAATATGGAAGAGAATAGAATGAATGAACAAAAAAGCTTTTACAGTGTGCCAAGCATGGTGCTAAACACAGAGATACGAAATTCAAAAGCACAGAGAGATATATCTTAACAGGAAAAGATGATGCACAGAAGAGTTTTGGTCAGGGAGAGAACTGTCAATTCCAAAAGTTACAGAGAAATCTTAGGGGAGTTGCTCGCCATGTCCAGAAGCAAGGATGGCAACCATTTGATTGTCATTCGTGCTCAATTGATTAGATAGTGAGCCTGGAAGTCAGGAAGGCTTGGCTTCCAATCTTTCCTCTGACAAATCCTAGTTGTGTGACCCTGAGCAAGTCTCTGAACCCAGTGCCCCAGGCAAGCATTCTAAGAGTGCAAATCCCAGAGAAGCTGCAGATCTGTGGTGGCGGAAGAAGCTCTCCTTGGGAGTCTCCATACTAATGAAATGATACATTCAATAAAAAAATTGCATTCATACACCACAATTTATTTAGCCATGCTCCAAATATTAGAAATATAGGCTGTTTCCATTTGTTTCTACTGTTATAAATAAAAGCCACTATGAGTAGATATTTTTTTTCAAGAGAGGCAGGATGGTGGAGAGATAGCTAGGAAGTCTCCAACAACAGCATTGGACCCAGAGTCAGGAAGAACTGAGTTCAAATTCTACCTCAGATACTTAACAGTTATATGACCTTGGGCAATTCACTTAACCTTTGTTTGCCTCCATTTATCATCTATAAAATGGAGATAATAGTAGGGTTGCTGTGAGGATCAAATGAGTTCATATTTGCCGAATACTTTGTAATCCTTAAGGCATTGTCAAAATGTTAGCTGTTATTATTGAACAGGTTACTGGGCAAGTCACTAAAGTTCTCAGTGCCCCAAGGAATCTTTGAAATTGTAGCTCTACTCATGAAATAAAAAGTCTAGTACCCCAACAAAGTACCTTCTTTACAGGTTGTTGTGAGACTCAAAGGAAATAGTGAGGGTAAAATGTTTGGCAAACTTTAAAGCCCTATGTGAATGGCAGTTATTTTTCATCATCATCATCATCATTGACAACAACTTCCTTATTTTATGCATAGAGAAACTGAGGCACTATCTTCATCTCAGTCACCCAGGCTTGTAACCTAGATATTATTCTCACCTCTTCACTCTCTCTCACCCCCTGTATTCATTGTGTGGCCAAAGCCTGTCCATTTTACCTTTATAACACCTCTCAAATATGCCCCATTCTCTGTTCTGATACTGCAACCACCCTGGTGGCAGCCCCTCGTCTCCTTATACCTGGGCTATTGCCATAGCCTGCTAGTTGGTCTGCCTGTCATGTCTCTTCCCACTACAATCTATCCTCCACCCTGCTATCACAAAGCTTTTTCCTTAAGCACAGTCTGAGTAGGGGTGATAAGTACTTCCCCTACTCAACATACTCCAGGGGCTCCCTACTACCTCCAGGATCAAATATAAAATTTTCTGTTTGCAATTCAAAGCCCTTCATGACCTATCCCCTCCCCCTCCTTCCTTCTTCACTTTTCTTATGCCTTATACCTGACTCCCATATACTCTTCAGTCCATCGACTTAACTTCCTTGCTTTCTCTTCATTCCAAGCATTTTTTTTTCTATTCTTAGCTCCTGATTCCAAGCATTTTCATTGGCTGTTCTTCATAAATGAAATGTTCTTCCTCCTTATCTCTGCCTCTGGCTTTCTCTAGCTTCCTTCAGTCTTTCCTAATGCCTCTTAATTCTTGTACTTTCTCTTCATTGATTATTTCCAGTTTATTTCCTAGGTAGCCTGTTTGTACATCAAGGGTGGGGAACCTGTGGCCTCAAAGCTACATGTAGCTCTCGAGATCCTCAAGTGTGGACCTTTGACTGGGTCCAAGTTTTACAGAACAAATCCTTTTATTAAGGGGATTTGTTCTGTGAGGTTTGGATTCAGTCAAAGGGCTGCACTTGAGGACCTAGAGGGCTACATGTGGCCTCCAGGCTACAGGTTCCCCACCCCTGTTGTACATAGTTGCTTATACGTTAGATTATGAGCTCCTTAAGGGCAGGGACTATGTTTTGCCTTTCTTTGTTTCCCCAGTGCTTAGCATAGTTCCTGCCACATAGTAGGAGCTCCATAATGTTTATCGATTGACTGACAGCCTGAGGTCCACAGTGAAGATGTGAATTACCAATACAGTGAAGACAAAGGAGTCTGAGTTGTCTTTGGAGAGCTTTGAGGAAAGACTAAGCCAGCAAGTTCAATTCCTGTCTAGCACTGGATGGAGCAGTTTTCTCTTAGATGCACTTCTAGTGACCTTCTCCCTGTTATATCATTTCAGAATCTGTGTTCTCTTTTATCTTGTGGATAAACCTTAGAGAATGCACTCTTGTGGTCTGAAGTGTGTGGGAATGGAAGAAGGGAGGAGGGTGAATGTTTAATTGCTATGTCTAAATTTGGGTTAGTGGCAAGAGAATGATGAAAAGTAATTAGGGATCAAATACAGATGACCAGAGCACCAAGCAGAACTGGGGACCAGGTCAGTCAGAAGACACTGGACTTCAGCCTGAGTTTCCTCTGTGACAAGAAAAGCATTAGAAATTAGTAAAGGAAACAGAATTGAGGCCAATAACAAACATTTACTGGACTGATTCCAGGGAGGACTCGGTGGCCCAGAATACTCCCCAGAATATGGGAAGCAGAGGAGCACCACGGACAGAGCACTGGCAGCTTGGAGACTTAGTGAATAAATAGTGTGTTGGACTTGGAGTCAGGAAGACCTGAGTTTGAATTCTGAGTTCTATGACTTAACCTCCTCCAGCTTCAATTCTCACCTCTGTAAAATGTGGATAAAATTGCACCTTTCTCACAGAATTGGTTATTGTCAAGATCAAATGAGATAACATTTATAAAGCACTTTGAAATCCTTAAAATGCTACTATAAATGCTAACTGTTGTCATTTGAAGTGAGAAGACCTGGATTAGAATTCCAGATCTGTCACTTGCCCCTTATGTAACCTCTATTGCCCTGTTCCTCAGTTTCCTTATTTATAAAATGACATGCTTGGCCTAGGTGATCTCTGAGGACCCTTCCAGATCTAAATCTATGACCCTTTGACTCAGAAGGCCTAAGTGCCAGGGCTGCATCCTTCCTATCACACAGTGTGACAGACTATGGTTATAGAGTGCAGCAGCCAGAGGAGAGAGAGAGAGAGAGAGAGAGAGAGAGAGAGAGAGAGAGAGAGAGAGAGAAGCAGAAAGCACTAGGCACCCAGTTTCCAGGGTATTTAAACAGATGACTCTGCTAGGTTATAATTTTAGCATGTTACGGCTGATGTCTTCTCGCGGCTATAAAATAGCTAAGTTTTACCGCCGGAAGCAGCTCGTAGCCAAAATGCTGGAAAATTTTAATATAGCAGAGTCATCTGTTTATCAGTTATTGTTTGGGAGGAAAGTATGTGTGTATTTATAGATGTTTATCATACACACACACACACACACACACACACACACACACACACCAGATATCGAGGGAGAGCTTCTTTGACGGTCTGCAGACCTTTGAGCTTCATCTAGGTGTTTGGGTGGGGATGGTAGTGGTGGTGGAGGTGGTGGTGGTGGTGGTGAAGATCATTGGGAATTCCCTCTGCCCTGGACATTGAGATGTCTTATCTGGAAGCACAGAGATACAGAATCATACATCATTGGAGCAGAAAGGGGCCCTAAAGAGTCATATAGTATTATCTAAACATTTTCAAGGTGGGGAGAATGAGGACCCACTCAGACAGATTAAGTGATTTACTGAGACCACTCATCTAGGAATTGGCAAAGATGGAACCTGAACACAAATCAGGAGCTTCCCTACTGAGAGCCTTTCCTACTATACTCGTAACACAGAAACACTCCACAAAGATCAATTTATAAACTAACAGAATTTATGAAACATCTACTAAGTACCTGGTACTAGATGCTGAAGATACAAAGACAACAATGAAACAAATCCTGCCCTTAGAGACTTTCCATTCTATTAGGGGAAACATATACTAAACTCAGCCTCAAGAACATAGAGCCTTCCCATCTAAAGCTTCCTTTCATCTACTCTGAATCTTCCATATATTTATTTATGTACATATTGTCTCCCTCATTAGAACGGAAGCTATTTGAAGCCAGGCACTCTTTTTGCATTTTTAATATCCCCATGGATTATTCAAATGCTTGCCCTATAGTAAGTGCCAGAAATGATGCAGGTTCATTTATGTATGTTTATAGAAAATGTATACAAAGTAAATACAAGTTAATATTGAGGAAGGACAAGTAACTGAAAGAATCAGTGAATGTCTCATGAAGGATGTGTTGCTTAAGCTGAGCTTAGAAGAAAACTAGGGAATCTAAGAGGCAGATAGAAGGAGAGAAATTCTAGTCATAGAGAGAGCTAGCCTGTGCAAAGGGAGGTGGAGTGTTGGGTATAAGAAGCAGCAAGAAGACCAGTCATTGAGTGGTGAAGGGGAGGAATGTGCAATAAATCTGGAATGGAAAAAGGGGCCAGGTTGTGATGAGCCTTAAATGCCAAACAGAGGAGCTTCTATTTTATCTTAGAGGCAATTGGAATCCTCTGGAGTTTACTGAGTAGGAGAATGGCACGATCAGATCTGAACTTAAGGAAAATCATTCTATGAAGGATGGATTGAAATGGGGAAAGACAGGACAGAGAGATAGATTAGGGGGCTATTGTGATGGCTTAGGCAGGAGATGATGAGTACCTGAACTAAGATGCTGGTTGTGTGAAAAGAAAAAAGGGAAAAAACAGATATTGGGAAGGGCCAGATAAAGGATGAGAAATGCATAGAAAATCTTCTTTGGGTCTTCAGAAGTCTTCCAGGGAAGATGTTCTTCATTGACATAGTATTGGGAGGGATCTTAGAGTCCATCAAGTCCAACCCTGTTATTTTAGCAATGAGGCATCTAAGGTCCAAGGAGGTTAAACAACTTGCCCAGAGTCACACAGCCAGTACGCGTCTGAGGCTAGGCTTACAGCCAGGTCCTCCTGGCTCCAAGTGCATCTACAATGTCATTTTGTATCTCGTGGACCCCTTCAGCTGTCTGGTGAAACTTATGGACACCTTCTCAGGTTCATAGTTTTAAGTGTATAAAATAAAATAGATAAGATTACAAAAGAAACTAATGATATTGACATCCACTTATCAAAACATTTTTCAAAAACAAGCTCCCAGGTTAAGAATCCCAGAACTCCACAATGTTGCTTCTTGTTGTCTCCTTCTATGGTTGGGAAAGCCAAGACCCCCCAAAATTAAATGTGTGCTCAGGATGGCACACAGAGTTGTCAAAAACTGAGCAAAGGTAGATTTGTGGGAACCCGTCTTTCAAGGCTAGATACTCTAGTACAGGGGGTGAGGAACCTGTGGCCTTCTAGGTCCTTGGGTGCAGTCTTTTGATTGAGTCAAAGTGTTACAAAAGAAATCCTTTTATTAAGAAGATTTATTCTGTGAAGTTTTGGATTCAGTCAAAGGGCTCACTTGAGGATCTAGAGAGCCACATGTGGCTTTGAGGCCACAGATTCCCCACCTCTGTTCTAGTAAAATGTGAGTTTCTTGAGGGAAGGGGCAGGGACTCTTTTATTCTTATCATTACATCCCCAGTGCCTAAAATGGATCATAACAGGTGATAAATAGTTGTTTGTTGAATTAGTGAATGAACAAACCCACCGTGCCTACCCAGACTTCCACTGTACAAGGAAACATGTACTGAGTGAAGGGACTGGTGCCTGCTGAGTACCTTGTGAAGGCAGGACATTGAGGTTGGACCCAAGATCTCAGATATTGATCTGGCCAGGAGAGCTATCTCTGAGAACGAGTCAGAGTGTGGCTGTCTGGTATTAATGGTCTTTTCATGTACTCCATTGTAGCCATTGCAGGACCTTGCATAAAGTAGGGACCATAGGGGACATCTAATCTTAGTACCACCAAATCTCATAGCAAGGACTGACAAACAAGCTAACTCATTCCTGGCCAGGAATCGTTTCTACACTATGTCAAGCAAGTGTCCTCCATCCTTTGCTGGTGATGAGGAACTCACTTCTTCTTGAGGTTGCCCATTCCACTCTGGGACAGCTCTCATTGTTGGGAGTCAGCCAACAAGCGCATATTAAGCACTTAGTGTGCTAAGTGGTAGGGATACAAAAAAAGGCAAAAGAGAGTCCATGCCTTTAAGGAGTTCACAATTTAATGAGAGTGACAAATGTTATGGGCAAATGAGATATAGACAGGATACATATACATATAACATACATATATATTGCATGTGTATTCAGTCATTTTTCAATCATGTCTAACTCTCCAAGATCCCATTTGAGCTTTTTTTTTGGCAAAGAGACTAGAGTGGTTTGCGATTTCCTTCTCCAGCTCATTTTACAGATGAGGAAATTGAGGCAAGCAAGGTTAAGTGGCTTGCCCAGGGTCACATAGCTGGTGCATGTCTGAGGCAAGATTTAAACTTTGGAAGATGAGTCTTCCTGACTCCATGCCTGGCACTCTATCCACTGAGCCATCTATCTACCCTCACACACACAAATATGCGTGTGTGTATTATTTTCATATATATATATATATATATATATATATATATATATACACACAAACATTCAAATATGTATATATTTTATTTCAAAATTATATATTGCATATATATGTCTAAGTACATGTGTGTATGTATATAACTTTCCATTCCCACTCATTGCTCCTGGTTATGCCCTTTTCCTCCCAGTAGATCCTTCAGGCATGGTGCCATTCCTACCCCAGGCTTCTCCAGATGGAACATATACAGTTCCTTCCCACAGCTGCTCCCTGTGTGGCATGCTTTCCAATCCTCTCCCCATACTCATTAGCCTCTTCTCAATGTTCACAGGTTCGCCTAAAATGTGGTGCCCAGAACCGATGCCAGACAGGGTCTGATCAGTGCCGACAACGCTGTGAGTATCTCCTCTCTGATTCTGGACTTTGCACTTCTATTAATGCAGCCTAAGATGGTGTTAGTATTTTTGCCTTCCACATCACACTGTTGACTCACGGAGCTTGTAGTCCACTACCACCCCCAGGTCTTGTTCACAGGAACAACTGTCTGAGCCACATCTTCCCCATACTGTGCTTGAAAATGTTATTTTTTTAACTAAAGTGTTGGGCCTCCACAGCTTTCATCTTACGACTTTCAACCCATCCTTCTAGACTGTTGGCATCTCTTTGGATCCTAATTTTGTCAGCCAGTGTATTCACTATTCCTCCTAATTTTGTGTCATCCACAAATTTGATGAGCCTGCCATCTATGCCTTCATCCAAGTTATTGAGAAAAACGCCTCAGGGGGACCCTGTGTCTTGCTTCACAATCATTCTGTTCTGCTCTTACAAATTCCTAACTCATCCCCCATAGCAACTGTTCAGAGCATTATCCTTTCTCCTCAAGACCCCTTCCCCCACAGGACCCCAAACCTCCACACTTAGAGCAGATGATTTAGTTGTCTATTACACTAAGAAAATTGAGGACATACAGCATGCTCTTTAAATCCCACCTCCCACCTGTCATGCCTCTGTTCTTATACCACCCACCCTCTCCTCAAGTCCATATAAGCTACTGGCTTCCACCCTGACTACTCCTCTGAAATGACTCTCTC
The DNA here is from genome assembly GCA_028646595.1 of Phalanger gymnotis. NCBI lineage: Eukaryota > Metazoa > Chordata > Mammalia > Diprotodontia > Phalangeridae > Phalanger > Phalanger gymnotis. The sequence goes on from JAQQSZ010002741.1 coordinate 11,195, forward strand.
AGGGGTCACCAGTTACCTACTAATCACCAAATCCAATGGCCTTTTTCAGTCTCCATCCTCCTGACCTCTCAGTGCCATTAGACACTGTCAACAACCTTCCCTGCTCGATACCCTCATCACATTCCGCTTCAGAGTTACCTCACTGTTCTAGTTCTTCTCTCATCTTTGTTTTTGGGGATCTCTTAATAGTTCTCTATCCTCTCCTAGACCCTCTATTCTGGGTATTCTCTTTCTCTCTGCTCCTGGCCCTCTGCTTTTATTTCTTTACATTCTCTCTGTTCATTGTTTTCACTCCCATAGCCTCAACTACAATCTCCATGCATATGACTCTCATATCTTAATCAATATTTATTAATTACCTACTATTATTTAAAACCTTGAAAGATAATGCTGTTAAAGTGCTGCGCCCAATATGCCAGCAACTTTGGAAAACTCAACAGTGGCCACTAGGTTGGGAAAATCAGTTTATATCCCAACCCTAAAGAAGAGGAATGCTAAAGTGTTTCAATTGCTGAACAATTGCATTTGGTTCACATGCCAGCAAGGGAATGCTTAAGATTCTGCAAGCTAGGTTTCAGCAATATGTGGACAAAGAATTACCAGAAGTGCAGGCTGATTTTCAGAGAGGCAGAGGAATCAAAGACCAAATTGCCAACATTCACTGGGTTATGGAGAAAGCAAGGGAGTTCCAGGAAAAAAAAACCCATCTACTTCTGCTTCCATTAATTACACTAAAACCTTTGACTGTGTGGATCACAACAAAATGTGGCAAGTTCTTCAAAGAGATGGGAGTACCAGATAATCTTATTTGTACCCTGAGAAACCTGTAGGCAGGTCAAGAAGCAGTAGGACGAACCAAGTACTAAACAACTGATTGGTTGAAGACTGGGAAAGGAGTACAACAAAGCCATATATTGTTGCCTTATTTATCTAACTTATATGTAGAGTATATCATGTGAAATGCCAGGCTGGATGAATCAAAATCCAGAATTAAGGCTAATCAGAGAAATATCAGCAATATCTGCTATGTAGATGATATCACTCTGATTCCAGAAAGTAAAGAACTAAGAAGTCTCTTGATGAGGGTGAAATAAGGAAGTGTAAAAACTGGCTTGAAGCTTAACATTAAAAAAATCAAACTCATGGCAACTGGTCCCATTACTTCCTAGCAAATAGAGGAAGAAGAAGTGGAAGCCATGTCTGATTTTATATTCTTGGGCTCAAAGATCATTACAGATGGTGACTGTAGCCATGAAATTAAAAGACACTGGCTCATTGGAAGAAAAGATATGGAACATCTAGACTGGATACTAAAATGCAGAGACCTCACCTTGCTGACAAAGGTCCATATAGTCAAAGCTATGATTTTGCCAGTAGTAATGTAGGGAAAGCTGAGCACCACAGAATTGACTCTTTTGAATTGTGGTGCTGGAGAAGACCTTTGAGAATCCCTTAGACAGCAAGGCTATCAAATCAGTCAATACTTAAAGAAATTAATCCAGACTATTCATTGGAATGATAAACATTGAAGCTGACATTTAAATACTTTGTTCACATATTGAGAAGATTAGACTCATTGGAAAAGACCCTGATGTTGGAAAAGATTGAAAGCAAAGAGAAGGGGATGGCAGAGAATGAGATGGATAGAAAGTATCATGGAAGCAACAAACATGAACTTGGACAGACTTAAGGAAATAGTAGAAACTAGAAGAATCTGGCATGCTATGGTCCACTGAGTCAGGAAGAGCCAGCCCCAACTGAATGACAACAACAATCAACCACTGTAAGAGATATGGATGCAAAAAGAGGCAGAAGACAATCTCTTCCCTCAGGGAGCATACAAATCTAACAGTGGAGACAACAAACAAACAAATTGGTACATACAAGCTATATACAGGATAAATAGAAAATAATTAGGGTGGGGGGAGGGGGAAGGCACTAGAATTAAGACAGGTTGAGAAAGGCTTCCTGTAGAAGATGCAATTTTAGCTGGGACTTAAAGGAAGCCAGAAGGCAGAGATAAGGAGGTAGAACATTTTCAGGCATGGGGGATATCTCTAGCTTTAGGCCTGAAATTCCTTCTGAGCATCAGACTTGTATTTCCAACAACCTTCAGAGTGTCTTCAAACTCAACACTTCTCAGAATAAGCTCTTTGTCTTCCACCCTAAACTGTTCTTCCTTCTGGCTTCCCTTCTTTTCTTTGCAGTACCACCATTCATGCTATCTCCTATACTGAATCCTTGACCTTCTTTTTTATTCTTCCCTCTTCCCCTCAATCAACCAGCAAACAAGCATTTATCCGGGGATTACTAAGTGCTGGGTGCTATGCTGAGCCTTTGGAATGCAAAGAAAAACTTCAAAACAATTTCTGTCCTTAAGTAGCTTCCATTCCAAGTCAGTTACAACGTCTTTACCTTTCTATTTCTGTAACATCTCTCCCAACCAGGCCCTCCTTTCTATTCCTACAGACACCATGCTAGTCTGGGTCCTCGCTATCAGTGGTCTGTACCATTTGCAATTGTATCCATAAAGCCCCTCGTCCCTTCAGCCTCCCCTGTACTTCACCGTTCCAATTCCTTCTCCCCACACCAGGGCCAGTACAACTTCCCCTGGGTCAGTTCTGTAACGTCACTCTTTTCTTCATCAGTCTTTGGTGTTTCTCCATTGCCAATCAAGTCAAGCTTAAATTCTCTTGTACTTCCAGTTCTTAGTCCAAGGCCTTCCTAAATCTGGCGCCATACAGAGCTTCCAGAGGCAGTACAACTATTCAGTGTAAATTGGCTTTCAAGTCAAAAGGGAAGAGGAAAGAACAAGTATTTATGAAGTGCCTACTATGTGCTAAACACTTTGCAAATATCATCTCACATCCGGGTTTATTACCTTAATTTTATAGTTGAGGAAACCGAGCAGACAGAAACTAAGAGACTTGCCCAGGGTCACAGAGCTGGTAAGTGTCTGAGGCTGCATTTGAACTCAGGTTTTCTTGACCCCGGGCCCAGGGTTCTATTCACTATGCCATCTAGCTGCTTTAAAATATTCTTTCATTTGATCCTCACAGCAACTCTAGGAGGAAGGTGCTATTATTCTTCATCTTACACATGAGGAAACTGAGGCAAACAGGTAAAGTGCCTTGTCCAAGGTCATACAGCTGGTAAATATCTGAGGTCTGATTTGAACTCAAGTCTTCCTGATTACAGGCCCAGATCTCTAACCACTGTGCAACCAAGCTGCCTACATGAATTCCAAGGACCTGGATTCAAATCCCACCCCTGACAAATGCTACCACCTGTGTGTTGTTGTCACATTATTTTCTTACATCTCAGCTTTCTCATCTATAAAAAATGAGGAGGTTGAACTAGAGGCTTTCTATGTTTCCTTCCTACACCATAGGGGATCGTCTCCAATCATCCTGATCTATATCTGGCCACTGGACCCAGATGGCTCTGGAGGAGAAAGTGAGGCTGG
>JAQQSZ010002742.1:0-14660 GCA_028646595.1 Phalanger gymnotis
CGTGGATTTAAGTCGTATTTTTGTGACAATTTTAGGTCACATGAGTGAGTCGCATGTGTGACTCACCCTTGACCCTGAAAAAGATATAAAACCAGAGGTTGGCTTTCTCTTTTTCGGAGCTCTGAGCCACAGCAGTAATATTGTGTGACTCTGGGCCAGCTGTTGTTGAGCTCCCAGCTAAACTCAGATATTGGTAACTATGAATTTTATTTGGTCTGTTTATAAATGTATGTTTGTAATTTGTATTTGCTCTGAAGTTCAGGGTGCTGGCTTTTCCCCCAGAACTAAGTGAATGATATTTGTATGTTGGATTAAAGTAAGATTGTTAACCCCTTAACATTGCTTTCCTTAGTAAAGCAGATCAAAAGAACCTGGGCTTGCAGTGTTCTGTGAGCCGGTTGTTGTTGGTTTTTCACCCCCACAGCTGCTGCTAGCCGGACTGTTGAAATGGCCCCTTGAACACCAAGATTTCTCAGCAGAACTTTGTTATTTTGATGAAGGTCTTAACGATGGACTTGGGTGTTGTAGTTTTGTTTATATCTTTCAGTGTTCACCTGGATTGAAGTTGGAACTAAGCATTGAGCCTGTTTGAAGTTCCTCACTTGGTTGAGGTGGTGGATGTGAGTATCTGCAGTATCTCCATCTCGAGAGACTCCAAACAGAAGTCAGTAGGTAGGCATGGCTCATGCTAAAAACATCAACAAATAAACTGTAAAATGTAAAGCCAGGGACATCATTCCTGGTAGAGTCGTATGTGTGTACCAAGAAAGCCACATGTTGTCTCTACTAATATTTTTGTTCTGGTATCGGCATGCCTAACATTCTTATCAATGTGTGGTTAAAACATTCAGGTTATGGGTTCCCTTGAGGGTGGTAAAGCATTGTTCCCGACATCTTAATGTCAACCAAAGCTGTCGTTTCTTTGAGTTATATACTTTCAAAGTCTCTGCTTTTGATCTGAATGGATCCTAAAAAGAACTCTTTATACTGAGGTATATTTCAGTATATTTTGGCTAACATGGAATCTTTCTAGTTCCTGGTTGGGCCTGCTTAGGCACACCTTTTGAAATGGTCAGTTACCACTGTTATGACTTCTACCCTTGACATCTCTTTCTAGAGATTGAAAGGTTTGAAGGGTCCAGAGAGTTTTTGACTTACCACCTTCTCACCGTAATCCTTTAACATCACCCTCTTGGGACAACATTGGCTGTTGGCAGTGATGGGCTGCTTGTGTGCTTGAGCTTGCACCCCAAATTCAAGATTATATTTCTCCAGAGAAGAAGGAGAAATGGTCTTGTCCCTGAGTAATGAGGATTCTGATTGCGGAAGAGACTGAGACATGTCACTTCAGGGAACTGATTTCATTAGTAGTTCAAATCTATTTTTTCCTAACATTTCATGATAATCTTAAAATGGAGACCAATAATGATAGAAAGGAGGCTGGACCCCCCCCCCCCCAAGACAGGGCAGTATAGAATGCCTCCCTCATTAGGTATCTAGACTCCTATGTGGCAACAGTGAGGGTTTCGGAGGGAAGAATTAGGATCAATGGGTGGGAATTATAAGGAAATTGTTTTTGGTCCACTAAGAAAACTGCCAGGGATAGTGTTTTGAGGCTAGGGAGAAATGTGATCTTGGAAGTGGGGTCTAAGCACAGGTACCCAAGCACCCCATCAGCAGTATCTGCTTGAGGAACCAAAGATAGCAGAGATGATAAAGATTCAATTGATAATCTTGGTGGAGGGAGAATCTCTATCAAGAACACAACTGATGACATTAGGGAATCATCCCTGATTTCTCAAGGGTAGCCCTAGAACATTGATGGAGAGATGTTACTTTGCACTAGGGTCTGATGCTCATATGTGAGAGTAGGGTTTGGGATAAGGATTCTTAAAACACGTATGAGCTCCATGTGGAAGGTACTCTTGTTGGCAAAAGTAGGAAAATTTTAAAAAATCTGAATGGAATGGCGTAATGAATTTAGAAAACACTGAATTTGGATTTGGGGTCTAAATTTTGGCTCCGCTACTTACCATCTCTTTGCTTTGGGCAAATCTTTTTACTCCTTGGCACCTCCTTCTCCTCATCTTTAAAATGAAGGCATTGGACCAGATGAAGTTTTATGAGAGATAGGACATGAAGCTGATTTTTAAAATGTCATTGATATGGGGAACTCCTTCATAAGGGAGCTCCCTTAACCAAAACAGATCAGCTTTTTCTCAAACTTTCTAAGGTTGTCCAGGGCCACAAAGTTAGTAAGTGTGAGAGGCAGGACAATCCATGTTCTACCCATTAGGTAACACTGTCTCTCAGTTCTTATGGTATTAGAAATTTTTGTGTGTTTTTTTGTTTTCCTGTGTTAGCAATTAATAATGTGGTACAGTGAAAAGAACTCTTCACAAGGAGTCACTGGGCTTAAGTTAGATTCCTGGCTCTGTACTTATGGCTTGTGTGATCTTGGATAAATCACTTTACGTCTTTGCACCTCAGTGTTCTCACTTATAAAATGGGAGTTGTTGAGTTGTTTGTTTTTATTAAGTCCTTTTCAGTTTTGTCTGACTATGACTCTATTCGTGGTTTTCGTGGCAAAAAATGTTGGAGTGGTTTGCTGTTTCCTTCTTCAGCTCATTTTACATATGTGGAAACTGAGGCAAATAGGGTTAAGTGACTTGCTCAGGGTCACAGAACTAGGAAGTTTCTGAGGGCAGATTTGAAGCCAGAAAGATGAGTCTTCCTTACTCTAGGCCTAGCACTCTATCCACCGAGCCACTCAACTGCCAAAGTAGCTGTATCGGTCGGGAGGTCTGGACTAGATGCCTTCTGATGTTCCTTCTAGACAAAGATCTATGATCCCATGGCACCCTTACTTCTTGAAATAATATTGTCTCTGTAGCCCTTTGTGGTATAGATTCCTTTTTCATCTCAGCTCCTCTCCCTCTGCTACTCTCATCCTCAGATATAGGAAGTTATTGCTCTGGGCTATTTGGGTGACTACTCTCTGGAAGCTGCAGTACATGCCTTTGTTGAGCACAAAGGGCCAGGCCTGCAAGGAAGATAGCCCTCTCCCCTTTCACTACCAAAAGAGGCAAAAGGTGTGTCTGTATATTGGGGGGCGGGGTTGGTGTTTTATATATTGACATTTACTATTTACATAAGTGGATAGGTAAGCTTAAGTGAAGCTTTAAAGGTAAAATTCCTGAAGGGCTGGCTGATGGAAGGAAGAGAAAGAAAGATGCAAAGAGAAATATATTACATCTGTGAGGCAAGAGAAACACATACGGCATGTGTATCTCAGCTACTCACACAGCTGGCTTTAGCTCCGGAGGCTTCCCTAGTGCTCTTTAGAGAGCAGACATGGTGTTTTTAGAGAAGGTCAAGAAATGAGTTAGATCCATGATCTTATAAAACTCACCAGCTCTCAGAACCTGGTGCTTTCCTTAGAGCTGAGTCCAAGCTTAGGCCTCAGTCTTCTCAACTATTCTCTGAGCCCTGACCCATTCAGTCTAGCCTTTTGTCTTCTCCTCCTTGGATTGTTGTAGTTACCTTCTCATTGGCCTCCCATCAACCTCTTCCCTCTTCGACTTCTCTTCACCAATACCAAAGCCGATATTCCTAAATCATTCACATGACTATGTCGCTGGAACACCTTCAATAGTTCTCTAATCATTATAAAATAAAATATAAATTCTTCTCTTTGTTTTAAAAATCCTTCACAATCTGGATCTCTCCAAGTATTCTTATTATTCCATGTTATTTCCCTTCAGATACACAACAACCAAAATAAACCTAGAGTTCACTTGTCCACAAATGCACATAGCCTCATTGGGAGAACAAACACTCACAGGGATAATGCTTGAGACATATACACATGTATAACACATGTTATAAGAGTACCTTATGGAAGAGCATAAAGACAAGGAGACATGTGATCAGGGCACCTGCCTACATGGATAACTCTTTGCTCCAAATGCTATAGAGCTTCAGTGAGTCTATAAAAGTCAAACTGTGCTACATGCCATTCCTGATGCATGGCACTTCATTTCCTACCTCCAGGCCTTTGCCGGCATTACTCCTGCCCCATACCCATAATGCACTCTCTCCTCAGTAAATAACCCCATTTATAAACTTTAGCTTCCTTCAGGGCTCAGCGCAAGTGTCATATCCTAAACAAGGTCTTTGTCAATTCCCCAAATATAAGTGCTTCCCTTCCTGCTAAGATACTTCATATTAACTTCTTCATGAAGAATATGTCTTGGAAGTATTTGACACAGTTTTATACAGTGGATAGAACCCAGAGAAGCCAGAGTCTACACTTAGTCGTCTAGGAATTAACTTGATTTTGGAGGGCAGTGGGGGATGAGGCAGCTTGGTATAGTGGTTAGAGCAGTGGACTCAGCATTAAGAAGACATGAGTTCAAATCCATCTTTAGATAATTACTAGCTGGGTGACTCCAGATAAGTCACTCACTCAATGGCTGTTAGTTTTCTCATCTATAAAATGGAAATAGTAATAACGCTACAACATGAGATTATTATAAGAATTAAATTAGGTAATACATGGAAGGCACTTTGTAATGCAAAGAATTATATGAACGTTACTTTTTTATTATATCGTTCATATTCTGCATTTCCTTACCTGCCTGTATGGTATCTGCATCATAGAATTAAGCTTTTAAAGAGCAAGGACTATTGTGTTCTGGTAAATCTGTCCCCAGCAGCCAGCATAATTCATGTCATATGGTAGACCTTCAATATATGCTTGAAGAATCTAATCAAACTTGATTATATGTAACTTTTCATAGCATTTGTGCCTAGCAGAATGACCTGACCACATGTTGTATTCAAATGGTGACTGTTGACAAGGATTAAAATAATGAAGGTGTAAGAACTGGCTTCTTTCCCTTTCTCAGTTGGAGAGCACACATTATCCAGAGGACAGAGGACAAATGATTAGATTGCATCAACTTTGCCACCAACCTTTGGGGAAGGCCATTTCAATATTCTAGGTCTCAGTTTGCTCATCTATTTTGCTTTTTTAAGTGTGTCGGACTAAACAATCTCTAAGGTCCTGAAGAGCTCTGACATCCTATGATGTGGAGATACCTAATTCGAAGATATTACATAGGGCAGAGCCTCCCACATTTTTTCAGTCCCTGTCCTCTGCTTTTATGTCAACTTCCTATGCTCCCTATTCAATATGTAATGAAATAAATTTAAAGGTTTACTGCACATATGCACGTAAAATGGAAATCAATTCATTTCAATAGGAAAATATGGTTATTTACCAAATATTCTCTGTACCCCCTTGACAAGCTTCTCATGCCTTCTGGGGGAACTTGTACCCAAGCTTGGGAGCTCTAGCACAAGAGCTGTAGCTCAGGTAGTGATTCATGGTGCTTCGGAATGTGGTTACTAGTGTGACTGAAGAGATGGATTCATGGCCTACCGACCTTTGCGGTGTTTTTGTAATAAATGGTCTCTTCTGTCCTTGCAATCTCTATTCATAGATTAACCTTTGCGTTTATAAATGATAACTCAATGTTGTATTCAATAAGAAACTCCTTATTTCTGATTGTCGTACATCAAAATGACTGGTCTACTCTGGCTGTTTCTCAGCTGTCATCTAGAATATTATAGTAGAAGTGTGTCATGGAAATACTTCATTTACTAGTTTGGGGCTGTGGATAAAACCTAGAGAAAACATAGTCTGCACTTAGTAGTCTAGGAATTAAATACCTTTGTTGTTGTTGTTGTTAAACTGGAAAATTAGCCTTAAAACAACATTTTCAATGTGGACAAAACTATGGTTCATCAGTAGGACTGCTAAAGAGTTAAATGAAAAGAGAAGTTTCTATGCCTGGGAAAGGTTTACTAACCACCCAGTCTCCCAACAGATTCTAGATGTGGCTGAAAGGAATGACTGACACAACTACAGCCCTCTCCTGAAGAGGAGAGGCTTACTAATCATAGCATTACCAGTGAATAGGTGTCAGAGTATGTCAAAGTCCTGAAATCAGGAAGAAGTAAAAAGACTATATGGATTAGAGAAATGACATACGGAGGAGAGTAGCAAAGAACTAACAAGTAGGGAGCAAGTCAAGTAGAGAGAATAATGAAGTCATCTGAAGATATTACAATTCTGCAACATTGCATGCCAGAGTATTGCTTATAAATATATGTTTCCTGATCACTAGTCCCCTGTATTTATACTACTCCACAATGGTACTCCAGTCATACTGTTTCCTGTTTTTATGTTTACTCTTCACACTGAACATATGTATATACATGAAGGAAAGAATTCTAGGTTAATGAGAGGATATTGTGTAGTTACTTTTATACTACCAACTTCCAACGAATTTTTTTTGCTTTCATTTACATGTATCTTCATTATGTCTAGTAAAAATAAACATACCATGGGGCTTATAAGGTGTGGTTGGGAGAACAAGCTGACCCACAAATTACCTAGAAGAACTTCTTAGGCAGGAATTGTCTTTTGCCTCTTTGTACCTCCAGTGCTTGGCATAGTGCCTGACACATAGCCTACTTAAGTAAATGTTTATTGACATTAATGCTTTTGGAGGGCCCAATTATGAGGGAGGCCCGAGATATTATGTAAGATTACAATTTCAATTATTAAAAGGTAACAGTGAAGTCTTATAGAAATAACAAACAAGGCTATTCCATTTTACATTTTTTCTTTCAAAAGTCATTATAATTTTTCAGTGTTTTAAAATATATATCTAAATGCTTTTAAATTACTAAGAAACATTACAGATATTCACACAAATATATACATACATATATACATACACACACTTTACATACTCATATTTTAGAGGTACATATAAGTCATTTTGAATTCATATTCTTAGGTATAAGGATAAACTTCCCCATACGAAATCTGGATGTTCTTTCATTTAATTAATGTACATTAACTTATAACAGACATTAATCCTTTTCTGTATAAAAATTGCTATTAGGCACTAGGGAATATAAAAAGATATAAACCAGTCCCACCCTCGCCTCTCAGGGACTGATGAGTTTACTATCTAGTTGAACATTATAGATGTAGCCAACAAGTATTTTTTCCCCAAACAGCAAGAAGTGTCATTTGTTCAAGGATAATAGTAGCTCATGTTTTTATAGCAGGTTTCCATTTAATAATAGCTCAAATTTATGTCATGCTTTATACAGGGTATTCGAAAGTGTTAGTATAGTTTTAAGCTATTAAAGCTGCATATCTTTTCTTACTTGATCCTCAAATAACCTTGTGAGATAGTTTCTATTGATACTCACATTTTGTAGATGTGGAAAACTAAGGCTGAGAGAAGTTGAGGTAAGTGACTGGTCCACAGTCACACGACTGGGAAATGGCCTTACCAATTTCAGTACTATATCCACTAAACCAGTTTAGCCTTCTGGTTTGTAAATCTCTGCCATACTTTCCATTACACAGTATTTCCTCTCTTATAAATGCAGAGAATATCAGCTAATGATACTGAAGAAGAAACCTGGTTGCCACTCTTCCCCAGCATTCAGGAGGCATTGTATCCATGGCATTTACAGATACATAGATCCAAACAGAACATAGTATCATTGATGAAGAGCTGGAAGAGACTTTAAAGGCTGACCAGTCTAACCACCTAATGTGTAGATGAGGAAACTGAAGCCCAGGAGGCTTAAGGGACTTGCCCAAGGTCTCAGAATAAGCATCAGAGGCAGGATCTGAACACTTTTCCTGTTATGCCAGGCTGTGTTGCTTCCACTGTACCACATGACTCCTTCTGTAGCTCCTTTCCTCATCCCTACTCCAGTCAGTCAGTCCAGCAAGATTTGTTAAGCACCTACTATGTGTCAGGCACTGTGCTAAGCACTTCCCTCCCATAGTATCTTTCATTTAACCACTTTGCATATATAACCAATTTATATGTGAGATGTATGCATTTATTAACTCGATATTTACATTGCATGTATTATTTCTCCTTTTTAAATTTTTATTTTTTTGTTTATGAAATAAAACAAACATTTCCATAACATAGTATAAAAAAGATGACTGTGCTTTAAGTCACAAATCTAGTATGTACAATTTGCTGTTCTTTTTAAAGATACAATAAGGTATCATATAAATTTCTTTTTTTCTTTTTTTTCTTTCTTCTTCCCACCCTAGAGATGGCTACTGTTAGACATAAATATGTATGTATATATGTGTGTGTGTGCATATATGTATACAAATATGTATGTATATGTATACAGATATGTGTTTATGTATATATGTAAAATCATTCTATACATACTTCTATTTATAAGCTCTTTTTCGGGATGCAGATAGCATCTTCCTTCATATGGGCTTTGTAGTTAATGTGGATATTTATAACAGTCAAAATTACTTATTCACTCAAAGTTGTTCTTAAAACAATATTGCTGTTACTGTATACAATGGTCTCTTGGTTCTGTTCATTTCTGCATGTATCTAAATATATAGATCTATCTGTCTATCTATCCATCTATCCATCTCTCTGCCCATCCATCTCTTCATCCATCCATCCATCCATCCATCTATCCATCCATCCATCCATCCATCCATCCATCCATCCATCCATCCATCCATCCATCCATCCATCTTTCTATCTATCTATCTATCTATCTATCTATCTATCTATCTATCTATCTGTATGTATTTTTATATGAAGTTGTTTTCTCCCCCATTAGACAGGCAGCTCATTGTAGGAAGAGATCATTTCATTTTTTGAATTCATAGCCCAGTGCCTAGAATAGTATAGCCATAGCAGCTAATATGTAATGGGCACTTAATGAATACTTATTAATTCATTGATGAAATAGTCTGTCTCTTCTTTCTCATCTCAGGAGATCTTGCCTCTACTATGTTCTCTACCCTTATTATTAATTCTGAAGACTTTCTTTTCTCCCTGTGCTATTGATAAAATTACACCCAGCAGCTTCCAACTGGGGTAGATAACTTCAAGTTGTTTTCTGCTTTCTTCATGAGATCCCACTGTGAAAATCTCTAGTATAAAAATGCCTTAGTTCTGCAGCAAGCAATTTGATCCCAAGGATTAAAAACAGATTACTCGATTTTCCCCCACTGGCCTTTCCTCTTTTTTTAATTTGGAGGATTGGCACATGCCAACTTGTCATTACTTCTCTGTGGTTATCATGTACCTATTGAAAGATGTGTAGGAGGAAACATAAGGGATGGCTTATGTTTCTTTAAAAATCTGGCAAGATAAAGATCGATAAATTCTCTTTTTTTTACTTGAGACATTAAATCTAAAAATAAAAGGTTTTCCTTTCCATCAAAAGGTGATTAAATACCAAGTGTCAATACCATGATGAGAATTTGTGGAAAAGGATTAGATGAAGATGAAAATTTTCCCCTATATTCTTTCACAAATGTCAGGTCTTTGATCCAATGATCAGGGAGTAAAACTTAACCACCCCAGAGCAGTGTGCCAAAAGAATGACATTGAGAAGTCATCAAAATAATTCATCTGAACATCATTGTACTTTGGGATTCTAGAATAATGGGTTAGGCAGAAGCTGTGATATTGAAGACGTTTCTGAGCATAACTTCAAGTAGTTTGGGGTGAATGGGGCTTTGCCAGGGCTCTAACATCCAGAGGACACACTTCCTCCTCATGGTACTTTACTGGAACCATCATCTTACTCTAGTATCATGTATGTAAAATGACTTCTCTCCCCTTTTGTCTAGTTCTTTATTGGAGTCTTCCCCAACCAAGGGTCATTCCCCTCTATCAAGGTCTACCTTCCTTGATAGCTGTGACTGTAATGTGACAGAATTTTCACATTATTCCCTCATCTGAACCATTGAATTTGCCCAATATACAGGAATTTCCAGTTTGGGTTCTACTAAAGAGACAATAATGTCAATCATAGTTACTGTATACAGATTATATTGTGCCACAATTGAGAAAAATCTATGTAGAAAGACTTCATTCATTGCAACTTCAGAGGTGTGGATTAGTGACATTTAATCAAGGATAAGGTTGGCAAGAAGGGAAGTGGTCGATTAAGTTGAAAACACTATGCTTGGAAACAAGGCAATATAGGTGGGAAGTTGACGAGAGCCACTCACTGAGAAAGTATGAAGGAAACATTTTGATTTATGGGATAACATGTAGACTATGAGAGTTAGAATCGAATTTAGTGAATTTTTATCACCCTCTCCTCTCACAGACAGATACCTAGACAATATAGTGAACCTTCTCAGGTGACTATCTATCTAAATTCTCTGCTTGAACACTTCCAGTGATAGGAAGCTCACTACTTCTCACTGCATTCTTTTCTGATCATGAGAGCTTTCTTCTTTATGTTGATCTGAAAACTTCCTCACTCTAATTTACCACTATGATTTCAACTAAGTCTGGTTATTTTCCCAAGTGAAAGTCTTCTGAATATTTAAGATGGCTTCCATATTGCCCCTAAGTCTTTTTTTCCAAGTGAGATTTTCCTAATTATTGAGAAGATGTTACTATCCTCTGTTTATAAAGAAATTTGAATTTATGTGGCAACATTCTTGACTTGCATCCTTTACCAAAGCAACAACAACAAAATCATTCTCTTTGATTTGAGAGCAATCTTTCATTCTCCATTAATGAGGCAATATTTAAATTCTTTTAGTCCAGGGGTTCTGAACCTTTACTTTTTGCATCATGGCCACCTTTTATCATCTAGAGAAGCCTATGGACTATTAAGAAAATAAAAGATTTCACATATTGGAAGTGAAATGTATAATATTATGAAAGGAAAAAATATATATAGAAATACATTTATTAATATGTTTAAAGAACAAGTTAAGGACAGGTTATGGAGCCCTGTCCTACTATGCCCCATTTAGGGTTAATATTTCTAGCCCAAGTGACAATAGTCTTCTGAGTTTATATTTTTTGATATTAGAATCAATCATTCATTCAATCAAAGTAATATGATAGTCTAAAGAGCATTAGGTATGGTAATAGTGAGCATGCACAAGCTTATACTACAAATATGGAATTACCCAGGAGGAAAAAAAGATGTTATCAAAACATATGATTAGGAAAGAAAAGGAAAAGCTGGTCATAGTGAGAGTGAGGGATAATGGATGGACATTTGGCTGGCTAGAATTGATAGCTGCACACTTTCAAAAGATTTTTTTCAATTTTTTTTAATATTTAAAGTTTTGAGCTCCAGATTCTATGCCTTCCTTCTTTCCTCCTACTCCTTCCCCCTTCCTGAGATGGTAAATGATCACATAGATATAGGTTACACTTGTACAATTATGTAAAACATTTCCATATTAGTCGTTTTGTACAATTATGAAAACATTTCCATATTAGTCTTTTTGTACAAGAAGACTCAAATAAAAGAAAAAAAGAAAGAAAGTGAAAAATAGCATGCTCTAGTCTGTATTCAGTCAATATCAGTTCTTTCTCTGGAGGAAGAGAGATATTTCATCATTAGTTTCTTAGGATTGTCTTGGATCATTGTATTTCTGAGAATAGCTGTCATTCACAGTTCTTCAAACAATATTGCTATTACTGTGTACAACATTCTCTTGGTTCTGGTCACTTCACTGTGCATCAGTCCACGTGAGTCTTTACAGTTTTTTCTGAAATCATCCTGCTTGTCATTTCTTACAGCACAATAATATTCTATTACAATCTTATACCAAAGCTTGTTCAGCCACTACTCAATTGATGGGCTTCCCTTTGATTTCCAATTCTTAGCTACCACAAAAAGAACTGCGATACATATTTTTGCATGGAGAGGTCCTTTTTTCTTTTTTTCTTTTTTCTTTTTTGATGTCTTTGGGATATAGACCTAGCAGTGGTATTGCTAGAACAAAGGGTATGCAACATTTTATAGCACCTTGGGTATAGTTCCAAACTGCTCTCCAGAATGGATGGATTAGTTTACAACTCCATTAATAGTGCATTGGTATCCAAGTTTTCCCACATTCTCTCCAATATCCAACATTTTCCTTTTTTTTTTTTTTTTGGTCATAGTAGCCAATCTGATAGCTATGAGGTGGTTTCTCAAAACTGTTTTAATTTGTGTTTCTCTGATAAATAATGATTTAGAACATTTTATATGACTGTTGATAGCTTTGATTTCTTTGTCTGAAAACTGCCTCTTCATATCCTTTGACGATTTATTAATTGAGGAATGATTTGTATTTTTATAAATTTGATTCACTCTATATATTTGAGAAACGAGGCCTTTATCAGAGATACTTTTTGCAAAATTCCCTCCCCCAGTTTTCTGATTTCCTTATAATTTTGGTTGCATTGTTTTTGTTTGTGTAAACAAGCTTTTATTTTTATATAATCAAAATTATCTATTTTACATTTTGTAATGCTCTCTATATCTTCTTTGGCCCTAAAGTTTTTCCCTTATCCATAAATCTGACAGATAAACTATTCTGTGCTCTTTTAATGTGCTTATGTTATCACCCTTTAGGTGTAAATCATGTATCCATTTTGACCTTATCTTGGTATATACAGTGCAAAATGTTGTCCTATACCTAGTTTCTGCCATACTGTTTTCCCGTTTTTCCAGCACTTTTTGTTGAATAGTGAGTTTTTGTTCCAAAAGCTTGGAAATTTAGGTTTATCATGTATTAGATTACTATGGACATTTATAATAATGTAATTTGTGCCTAACCTATTCCAGTGATCCACCATTCTATTTTTTAGCCAGTACCAGATTGTTTTGATAATTACCACTTTATAATAGAATGTGAGATGTGATATATCTAGACCACCTTCTTTCACATTTTTTTTTTCATTCATAGCCTTGGTATCCTCGAGCTCTTGTTCTTCCAGAGGAATTTTATTATTTTTTGTAGCTCTAAAAATATATATTTTTTGATAATTTTGTATGGTACTGAATAAATAAATTAATTTAGGTAAAATTATCATTTTTATTATACTGTCTTGACCTACCCACGAGAAATTAATATTTTCCCAATTATTTAGATCTGAATTTTTTGTATGAAAAATGATTTATAAATGTATTCATATAGTTCCTGGTTTGTTTTGACAGTTAGGCTCCCAAATATTCTATGTTGTCTATAATTGTTTTAAATGGAATTTCTCTTTCTATCTCTTGCTGCTGGACTTTGCTAGTGGTATATAAAAATGTTGATGATTTATGTAGGTTTATTTTCAATCCTGCAACTTTGCTAAAATTGTTATTTTCAAGTAGTTTTTAGTTGATTCTCTAGGATTTTCTAAGTATAACATCATATCATCTGCAAAGAGTGATAGTTTCATTTCCTGATTGCCTATTCTAATTCCTTTAGTTTCTTTTTCTTCTCTTACTGCTATAGCTAATACTTCTAGCACACTATTAAATAATAGAGGTGATAACGAACATCCTTGTTTCACCCCTGATTGTATTGGTAAGGCTTCTAGCTCATCCCCATTATAGATAATGCTTCCTGGTGTTTTTAGATAAATGTTACTCACCATTTTAATGTAAGCTACATTTATCTCCATGCTCTCTAGTGTTTTTATAATAGGGATGGGTGCTGCATTTTGTCAAAAGCCTTTTCTGCATCTATTGAGATAATATGTTTTCTATTGGTTTTATTAGTGATATGGTCAATGACACTGATAGTTTTCCTAATATTGAACAAGCCCTACATTCCTGGTAAAAAATTCCCACCTGGTCATAGTGGGATCTTATATCTTAGTGATATATTGCTGTAATCTCTTTGCTAATATTTCATTTAAAATTTTTGCTTCTATATTCATTAGGGAAATTGGCCAATCATTTTACTTCTCTGTTTTGGCTCTTCCTGGTTTGTGCATTAGCATCATATTTGTGTTGTCAAAGGAATTCAGTAGGACTCTTTCTTTGCCTATTTTTCCAAATAGTTTATATAGTATTGAGATTAACTGTTCTTTAAATGTTTGGTAGAATTCTCTTGTGAATCCACCTGGTCCTGGGGATTTTTTCTTAGGAAGTTCATTGATGGCTTCGTCAATTTCTTTTTCTAAGGTTGGATTATTTAAGTATTTTATTTCTTCTGTTAATCTGGGTAATTTGTATTTTTGTAGATATTTATCCATTTCACTTAGATTGTCAAATGTATTGGTGTATAATTAGGCAAAATAGCTCTTAACAATTTTCTCAATTTCTTCTTCATTGTTGAATTTCATTTTTGATAATAGTAATTTGGTTTTCTTCCTTTCTAAAATCACATTAATCAATGGTTCATCTATTTTATTTTTTCCATAAAACCAGCTTCTAGTTTTATTTATTAGTTTGATGGTTTTCTTACTTTCAATTTTATTAATCTCTCCTTTGATTTTCAGGATTTCCAATTTGGTGTTTAATTGAAGATTTTTAATTTGTTCTCTTGCTAGCTTTTTTGCTTTTTTTTTTTAATTGCATGCCCAATTCATTGATCTGCCTTTTCTTTATTTTATTGATGTAAGCAATAATTTTCAAAAGATTTAAAGAATTGAAAGACAGCACGACCTAGGGGAATTATTTATTGTACCAGCAGGCAAAAATTCTAGACTTTTTGATTATAAGCAAGATGTTTTGATGATCTGCCTAGATCAGTATATATGTGCATGAATCTAAAAGACACAACTGGATTCACAGTGTAAGAAAGAATCATAATCTAGGTA
>JAQQSZ010002743.1:0-5000 GCA_028646595.1 Phalanger gymnotis
TACCCTAACCCTGCTATAGTTAAAATATATGGGAATACACTGTTCAGTTCTGGCCACCCCATTTTAGGAAGGATATTTATAAGCTGAAGGGTACCTAAAGGAGGAGAATTAGGATGGTCACAAGATCACAGGATCAAGGAAACATAGACCTAGAGTTAGAAGGCATCTTAAAAGTCATCTTGTCTAACACCCTCATGTTTTACAGCCTGAGGAAATCAAGGCACAAAAAGGGATAGTTTGATTTGCCCAAGATCACATAGATAGTAATTGTCAGAGTCTGACTTAAAACTCAGGTCCTCCAAATCTAACTTCAGCCTTCTTTCTGCTATACCACATTGCTTAAGGTTTTTTTTGTTCAAGCTGAATAAGATTCCGGTGAAGGAACTGGTGGCATTTAACCTGGATCAGAGAAGACTTGGAAAAAACCTTAAGAGCTCTCTTCATGCATTTGAACGGTTGTCACACGGAAGAGAGATGACACTTTTTTTTATTAGAACCTAGAGAGAATGAGTCTACAAAGGCAATAATTTACACTTGATATTAAGAAATAATTCACAACAATCATAATTATTAAAATAGAATGAAGTCCCTCCCTGAAGGTTTTATAACAAAGGTTAGATGACCATATGTTGGGTATATTGCAGAGAGTTGTTTTTTTCTATTTTAGGTTGCACTAGACAACCTCTGAAGTCACTTCAAAATCTGAGATTCTTTAAAATCATTTGAACTACATTTTTACAATTTTTAATGGTTACAGACACAGGGGTTAACAGCTATGTGTTTGCACTGTTGGCATACCTATGATATAACAAATGAGCTAGAGTTTGGAAACCCCTTTTCAAACTTTAACACTTTAAAAATATCAGCTTTTATTAAGATGACAAATTGATGCCAAGCCCTTGGCTAAGAATGCACTCTCAAATTATAGCATTGTTTTCATTGGCAAGTGTGATACACTTTATGATGTCTAGGAACACATAGGAGCAAAAACCAAGGAGAACCTGTATAAAGATCCAAGTTCAAAGCACTGATAAATATACCACAAGTTTCTTGCTAGAATGCTGTGGCAATGATATGCTGTTGAGTAAGAAGAAACCCAAAACAACATGGTCTAGATTGAAGTAAGTAGTTATTGTTCGGTCTGCGTATCTGGCTTTCTTCCTGACTCAGCAAAGCAAAGTGAAAGGGAAGCAGCTGTATTTTCCATTAATTGATTGACATTGGAAGCAGGAAGGGTAAAAGATTCCAAACCCTCTACAATCTTTTGGCTGGCAATTCTCAAAATCTCTGGAAAGATCAAGAGAAAGAAAAACGTGCAAAAACCCGTCACAGAGATTTTCAAGACAATAAAATGGAGTTATAAATTTTAGTGCTATACTTGCTTCTGAGGAAAATTTCTTAGGCAAGAAGATTTTCATGGTTTCATCCAATGAGAGTTCCCTCTAGACCAGGTGTTCTTAATGTTCAGTTAGGAAAGGGAATGCCATGTGAGAGGAACAGCAAGGAGGCTGTTCTAGTTTAACAGGGGAATAAGTTGTACCTACAAATAACTATAATATTAATTAGATTGCTTTGTTAGCCCCATGGATGAGCCAGTTAGAACTTGATTTTTAGTCTTTAGCCAGTTGGAACATGAGCCTAGAAAATGACTGTAGGAGACCTTGAGTTTTTGTAGAGTGAAATGAAGTACATTTCACGTGTCTTCCAGGCATCCCACTGGTAGCTGTTCTGTTAGTTATAATAAATCTGGTGCCATAATCTCAAGATGCCAAACATTCTGATAAAACTGGGAAAGATTAATTTAGTTGAACATTAGGGCATTTCAAATGCCTGTATTCTCACTCTAATATAGATAAAATATGTGCAGGATTAATTCAAATCATTTTTAAAAATAAATTTCTGAGTGTGGTATCATACTAATATTGCCTAAATTAATTCAATTCAACAAACAATGATTAAGCACTCACTTCATATGAGGCATCATAAATAAGGTTGAAAGTGATATAAAGACAATTATGACATGGCTCCTATTCCCCGCGATCCAACTATTTATCAAAAGGGGAAAAAAGTGGAAACTAATAAAACAAGACAGATAAGTAAAAGTTACAACTATAGTGCTATGAAATACCTGAAAGAGGGAGCACCTTAGGTAAAATTAGACCTTATTCATATGTGGTATTTTCTCCAGTGCCTAACAGTCAATCAGTCCATGTCAGTCAATTGCATACATTAACTACTTGGTACTAGCCAGGCACTGGGCTAAGTAGTTAGGATAAAAATATTGTCAAATATATGGCCCTTGCCCTCAAGCATCTCACATTCTATTTGAGGGGACAATGAGCAAATAACCAAACATAATGAGATAAATACAATATAAATGGAAGTTTATCTTGCGGGAATGGGAGAGTAGGCACTAACTGCAGCCCAAAGCACTCTCCTACAGAAGGTAAGATTTGAGATGAACCTCGAAGGAAACCAGGAAACCTAGAAGGGAAAGAGAACATTCCAGGCAAGAGGGGACAGACGGTGCAAATGCATAGAAGGGGAAGCTGGAGTGTTGTATGTAAGGAACAACATGAAGGCCAGTGTCCATGGATCATGGACTGCAGAGAGAGGAGTGAAGCGTGAGTAGGTAGCAAAGGTCTAGTCTGTGAATGGCTTTAAATGAGAAATAGAGGATTTTACATTTGCTCTTGGAGGTATAAATAAGCCTTATTAAATGGGACAGCAAATAGTGTGGAACCCCTGTGCTTTAATAAAATTACATTAGCAGCCAAATAATACTCTGCATTAAATAGGTGCTTAAAGTTTGTGAATTGAATTCCAGTTGGGAGTCAGGTGAAGTTTCTAGGAGAGGTGCAGATGAACTAGCTCTTGAAGGATGGGTTTCAGCTGATATATGTGGGAGAAGGTTTTGCCAGGCATAATGAATGGTGCTGGCAAAAGCATTGAGGTGGAAACATACAGTGAATAATGTGTAATTTAGTTGGAACAAAGCATATGTGAAAGGGAATAATGAAGGACTAAGTTGCAAGTTAGTTGGAGAACGATAGCAGTGGGCTTCTCCTGCTGGGGCTGAATGTTTAGGTTCCATTGGTGGATCACTAAGGAGCCATTGAAGACTGTTGAGTGATGGAATGATGTGATAGAACTGATCTTTAGAGAGACTCAAAAAAAGAAATCACAAAAGGTAAGAAACTGAAGGGACTTTAAGGGCCACCTAGTCCAATCCTGACATTTTATAGATGAGGAAAACTGAAGTCTGAATTGAGGAGGAAATCACTTACCCAAGGCAAATCTGCCAACAACAAGAAAAGGTAATTCAAGGGATGCAACAGTGGAAGTGGGGAAGCTCTATAGGAGCCTATGACGATCACCGTGTGAGAAATAAGAGCTTGGACTAATTTGATGGCAATGGGAACAGAAAGGATGAGAGTGAGATGATAAATCTTCAAAAGGAGGAATCGACAGTACTCGGCTGCTAATCGGAAATGAAGATAAGGGATAGAGAGGGGTCAAATATGACAGTGAGCTTTCCAGCCAGCCAGAAAAGGGAGTGGATCATTGTTGGGAGGAAGGGAGGAAATGATGACTTTCACAGGAATTGTTGAATTTTAGAACTGGAAGTGACCATAGAGATAGAGACATAGAGATCCTCTAGGCCAATTAGTACCTTTTAAATAAACTGAGGCTCAAAGAAGTTAAATGACCTGCATTAGTATATTAGTATTAATTCATTGCAAGTAATATGTAGTGGTGATACTTACAAGCTGTGAGACCTTGGGCAAGTCGAAACCTGGGCCTTAATTTTCTAATCTGTAAAATGAGAGGATGGAACTCAATGGCCTTTAGTTACCCTTCAATCCTAAATCTACAGTCTGTAGATTTCACCTGGACACTAGGAGCTATCACAATGCATTGAATAAAGGATGTGCTCACTAGTCATATGAACTATTACAATGGCCTCCTAAGTATTCCTTGTGCTGCTTGTTTCTCTTATATCCAAGTCATCCTAAAACAAACAACAAAAAATACTTCAAGATTAATTTTCCTAGAGCTCAGTTCTCATCACCATTCTTTTGCTTGAAAATCTTTAGTGGCATTCCACTGCCTATAGAATGAAATCCATACCTCTTTTAACCTTATATTCAAGATTACCATGATTAATCAATCAAAGAGACTATATTAAGCACCTATTTGATGCTAGACATCACTGATGTCATTTTGATCCTCTTTCAGCATGAAGGAGAAACAACAACAAAGCCAGGCAATAGGAATGCAAATATCAAAATGAAAGCCTCTGCCCTCAAGTCTTTTCTATTCTCTTTTAGTGTGAGAGGGTAGGAGGTATGTAACTTGTCCACAAAGAAACACAGGATTTATACCTAATGATCTGAGGATATATTACTAAGAGGGTTGTGCTTGATTAAGGATAGCTTCTCCAAGGGACTGACACCTATGATGAATCTTGAAATCTAGGACCTCCACAAGGTAGAAATTAGTAGGGAGAGTGTTCTAAGCATGGAGAGTTTCCTATGCACGTGGAATTTTGTGTGCAGAGAACTACACATAGACCAAAATATATTGGGAGTGGGTGAATAGTAACGGTGAATAGTAGCTTGGCGGCATGTCTTTAAATGCCAGTCATGGTAGTTTAGCCTAGAGGTAATAGAATCCCTAGAGCTTTTGGAGCAAGGCTGTCTCATACTTCCATAATACTTACCTGCTTTTTGACAGACTCAATTTACTTTTCTAGCAAAAGCGAAAAAGATGAAGATCTTGCAGACAGTAGGCATTTGATAAATTTTTGTCGCATTGTTTCTGATTTTTCTGCTCCCTGGAATATCCTCTATGTCCATCTCTACATAACAAAATTCTATCCTCCTTACCCAGAAAAAAAAAAAGACTCCCTCCTTCACAAAGCCTTCACTTTCTCTCAACCAAATGTGTTCTCACTCTACCTCTGTATCCTCATAGCTCTCTGCACTATTCATGACACT
>JAQQSZ010002743.1:10000-14660 GCA_028646595.1 Phalanger gymnotis
CTAGGCTTAAAGGGAAGACTTGCCACTGAAAATGGATATTCCAGTGTTGGTAACATACTGCATTGGGCTGAAACTGTGTAGCACATGGAAAACATACAAATCTATTTAGAGACTTGTGGACCCCAGTACAACTTAAATGGATTAGAGTGATAGAATGTCTAGATTAATTAAAAAACGTTTACATTGAGAACTTAGGTTAGATTGGTGTTTCCATTTGCCCATGAATCTTTAGGAGACAAATTTCTCTTTCTTGGGAACAATTCAACTTAATGATAGGATTGCAGTATTTTAGATTTTTTAAAGGTAAAGCCCATAATGACTATAGGGTTAAAGGATTTAGAGTTGAATGCAGGTGTATCTACATCAGCCCATTTTACAGATGAGGAAACCAAGGGCAAAAAAAAAAAAAAAAAGGTGATGCGATACACCTAAGGACACACAGGTAGTAAAATGGCAGAAGCAGGATTTTACTCCCTGCCCTCAACATTCAAATTTATCATACCTTCCACTAAATTAGTATACTGAGGCCTGAAGAAATAAACAACTTTATCATATAACTCAGACCTTAGCAGGGAATACTACACCCAGAAGAAAATGGATGCCGATCCAAGTAGACTTTTTGTTGTCTAGTGGGTTGGACTTGCTATCAAATGGACTATACAGTTAATGTTACATTTGCAGAATTTTTCTCAGTTTTATCATCTTTTACTTTAATCCAATTAAATTGGTTATTGAAATAGTGATCCTTTGTACAGAGCCATTTAGTGGACAATTGTAAGTAAGAGAAACCAAGTGATTTGATTGATAGACATGTACACACCCCTAGACTGACATCAGAACTCAGCTAAAGCTCCTGCTGGGGTCAGAGCCAGTGGGTAAATGATGACCAGCTGGCCTGATAATCCTGAGGAAAACAGACAAATAGTTAATACCCACAATGGCTTCTAGTGGCTATGAATATAGTACAAGCTAGGGAGTAATGGGGCAAGGGAGAGGTCCATAGTAAACCCTCCAGGAAACAGAAGAAATTGATCAATCAGGAGAGTGCATGGAGATAGTGATAAAAGCATCTGAGCTTGGATGGTTCTGAAAGGCTGAGAGAGGGAAGGAGCGACTTCCAGGAATGGAAAAGGGTCTACATAAGTCTGTGAAGGATGAAGAACAGCTTGTGTCCAGAAGCTTGTCTAAAACATAGCATACATGAAGGAAAACAGTGTGATAAAAATAAGGTTGGAGCCACATTGGGGGCTGGGGGTAGGCTTAAATGCCAGGATTAATAGGATGTAATGCCACAATCTATGTTAATTTACTCACAAGAGGAAGCTACTGATGCCTTTGGAGCAGGATCTGTTCAGACATGAGTTTTACAAAGATGATGTTGGTATCTATGTGAAGGAAGTATTACAGAGAAGACTGGAGGTAGGCAAGCCAGATGAAAGACTATTACAATAGCATAGGCGAGAAATCACAGCAACATGAACCAGGGTGGTAGAATTGTGAGTAGAGAGAAGGGGACATATCCAAGAGATGTTGTAGAGATATAAACTGATTACAGAGGGTAGGTAGTGAGGGAGAGGGGGAAGAATGAAAGAAGGAGGGCTTTGAAGGTGAGTGACTGGGAAGAGAGTAGTAATGCCAACAGAAAAAGGAAAATTTGGAAAATGGATCAGGATTTTTGTTGTGGGGGAGAGGTGAGGTCAGTTTTGGATATGCTAACAATAGCAATACAAAGTTTACAAAGTACTTTAGTGTATTATTTCATTTGGTTCGCCTAAAAAATCCTGGAGGGTAGGTGCTATTATTTCCATTTTTACAGATGAGTTAACAAGCCAGGAAAGGTTAGTTGACTTGCCCAAGCTCACACAGCTAGCAAGTATCTAAGGTCAGATTTGAACTCAGGTATCCCTGACTCCAAGTCCATCACTGTGCCACAATGTGCCACCAAGCTGTTCAGTTTGATGCTCTTGTCATCAGTCCAGGTGATGTTCAATTGACATTTAGAGATACAAGACTGAAGTTCAGGGGGAAGGTTAGGCTAGAGAAATGTTTTCAGTGAAGAGGTGATAACTGATTGACCCAATGAGAGCAGGTGAGATTTTCAAGGGAGAATGTAGAGAGAGGAGGCCCAAGATAAAACTGTGTTTAGGAGATGGACACTGAACCAGCGTGGACCACAGAGCCGATGTAAGTTAATAATGTTTTCAATGCCCTTCTTTCATTCTTTGTGGTGAAAATTTTAAATCCTTCCTCTGCACACACGCACGAAGGCATTCATGCACACACATGCATGCACACACACAGAAACACACATAAGGATAGAGAGATAGAGATGTAGACAGAGAGACAAGGACAGAGTGAGAGGCTAAGTTAGACAGCAAAATGCTGATAAGTGGTATCCTTTAAGTATACTAACATTATTGAAGCTTTCCTATGACTATCTTTCTAAGATAACACCATATCACTTTAGGGATGGTCACGAATGCCTGCAATAGATATCTAAAGGTTATGATAGTCATAACTGCTAGCAAACCACATCCCCAAAGTTGTGTATGTTTAAAGACCCTTTAGACAGAGAATGGCTCGTTTTCACAAGAAGGCTAACAATTTAAGAGTTTTCTGGGGACAATACAGCTGGTTATTGATTGTTTCTCATTGTTGTATTACCCATTAGGTTTGTTGGACTTTGGAAGCCATCCAACTCACATGACAACATTCCACGAGTAACCCTTTGTCATCTGCTCCCTTTCTGGGGAGACACCAAGCCCTAAATATATCCTAGAGATAATAGTTCCCCAGTGAGCTGAACTGCTATAGTACTATCCATATGGAAACCTACATTGTTGATAGAAAATAGCACCTTTCTTTCAAGTTCATCACAGAACTTAAGGTGTTTCCAAAACTTAATCCTAGTTCCAGATCAACCTAGCCTTGTCTAGACTAGGGATAATTAATTGATATCATGGACCAGAACAGAATTCCTGATGGAGTGAAACAAAAGTGGGGAAATGAGCTGTCTTTTGTACATCTATTAGTTCCCTGATAATAATAGGTCTTACCTCTCTATTCTGTCTTACAGTCTTTTCATATTCTCTACTCTTCTTTCTTCTCCTGTGCTGTCTTGTCCTGTCTTCTTCTCTCCTCTCTTCTCCTCTTTTCTACTCTCCTGTTCTGTCCTGTCCTGTCCTGTCCTGAACCGCCCTGTCCTGTCCTCTATTCTCCTCCTCTCCTATTTCTTGGCTCTCTCTCTCTCTCTCTCTCTCTCTCTCTCTCTCTCTCTCTCTCTCTCTCTCTCTCTCTCACACACACACACACACACACACACACACACACACACGCACAGACACACATATGTATGCATGCACAATTGACACACAACAATGAAAATGGCAAAATATTAAAGAAGTGAAGAAATTCAAAATAGAAGAATGCCTGAATAGTCAGGCTTCATGCTTTAAGAACTGATATATGTTAAACATAAATCAAAATGCAATTAATGTTGAAAAACAAAGGAGGCATCTAAATTGAAGTAACAACCTAGAAAGCCTGTGAAAAAATGAGGATGACAATGAACTAATTGTGAAATATGTTTTTAAAATGTATCAACCTTTATGAGGTTCATAACTCATTATCCAATCACCCTATAGCCTTAAAAAGAGGTTAGACCTTTGTCAAACTTGAACCTCCCCAACTGACAATGAAATTTTATAACTAAGAATATAAAAATTGTTTCCATGAAGACAAAGTGACACCTGATGATATTTTAAACAATGAAATGGTCCTTTCCAACTTGATTTTGCAGCTCTGCTGAATAGATTCTGAAGATAAAAAGTTCTGAATTTCAGTCTGAGGAGTTATTTTATTTTATTTATTTATTTAATATTTTTAGTTTTCAGCATTGATTTTCACAAGAGTTTGAATTACAAATTTTCTCTGCATTTCTACCCTCCCCCCACTCCAAGATGGCATATATTCTGATTGCCCCATTCCCCAGGAAGCCCTCCCTTATGTCACCCCACTCCTCCCCATCCCCTTTTCCCTTACTTTCTTGTAGGGCAAGATAGATTTCTGTGTCTCGTTGCCTGTATATCTTATTTCCCAGTTGCATGCAAAAACTGCTTTTAAAACTTTGAGTTTGAAATTCTCTCCCCTCTTACCTCCCCACCCATCCTCCTTAAGAAGGGAAGCAATTCAACATAGGCCACATGTGTATCATTATGCAAAACCTTTCCACAATACTCATGTTGTGAAAGACTAACTATATTTTGCTCCTTCCTATCCTATCCCTATTTATTCAATTTTCTCCCTTGACCCAGTCCCTTTTTGAAACTGTTTGCTTTTGATTACCTCCTGTCCCTATCTGCCCTCCCTTCTGTCATCCCCCCTTTTTTATCTCCACCTGCCTCCTTTTCTGTGGGGTAAGATACCCAAATGAGTGTGTATGGTATTCTCTCCTCAGGTCAAATCCCATGAGAGCAAGATTCACTCATTCCCCCTCACCTGCCCCCTCTTCCCTTCCTGCAGAACTGCTTTTTCTTGCCATTTTTATGTGAGATAATTTACCCCATTCTATCTCTCCCTCTCTCAATATATTCCTCTCTAATCCCTTAATTTTATTTTTTTAGATATCATCCCTTCATATTCAACTCACCCTGTTCCTTCT
>JAQQSZ010002744.1:0-14659 GCA_028646595.1 Phalanger gymnotis
GGGCCCTGCTTCCCTCTGCCACTTTGTAGGTTCTGCAGCTCTAGAATTGGTTCAGAGCCATTGTTTTATAGGTTTTTGGAGGGACTTGGTGGGGAGCTCACGTCAGTCACTGCTTCCCAGCCGCCATCTTGGCTCTGCCCCCCAATACAAGCCATTATTGAGTGATAAAGAATTCAGTTTCTATATCTCTCCTCCTTCCTTTTGCTCATTTGCAATTAACTTAATGTTTCCTGGGACCTTCCAGTACTATGGAATGGAAATTTAATATTGGAACACGATTTCTGCCTAATTTTAGAATAACTCCCTCTTTGACACATGGGACTCTAATCATTTTATGTACTTTTACTGAATATTTTGAACATTTTCTCATTGGAATGTGATGATAGAGCAGACTCCCTGATTTCCAAATGCATATCTAGAGAAATTTCAAATCACTTGACATCTTTCTGATTGATTTTTAATGGCAAAAGGAAAAAAGGAGACAGAGATTGGTTTATTCTTTTTATTCTGTTCCTTTTCCTGAAACCCAATACCAATCAATGGTTCTAGATCTGTGATCCTAAGACATTCTGATGACTCCATAGACAAAATAGCAGTGATCTCTCCTAAGTAGTGGTGATAGATGTGCTCTGCTCCTGGGTAGGGGTGGGAGTGGTAGGTGGGGCTAAGAGAATCAATAGGAGGGAACCATTTTTCTTTCTAAGAGTGGACCATTGCAGAAGTGGCCTCAAATGGTAAAGATGCTAAATTTGCCTTTTGTCAGGGAATATGGGGCTATAGAGCTGGGGAATTGTGTGATGTAAGGGTGGGAAGAAGCACAAAAATTTGCCTGTTGTAAGGGGATTAGAGGGGAGTTAGAGGTATAGCGATATAGTATAGGTAACTGTGTGGCATAACTGGCAGGGAAGTTTCCTTGAATGATTTTCTTGCAATGAAACCTATTGTTCTGTGCCTAAAGAACTGTGCCTGAAGAAAATTTGGAAACCAAACCCAAAAAATATGTACAGGAATTACACAGGAGAAGGCATAAGGCACGGGGGGGTTGCAATCTGCATCAACAGAGGAAGTACCTATGATGACAAAACCATGGATGGCAGATTCAATGTAAAGTAAAGTTAACCTTTTTTTTTTAGCCTAAAAAGAAGATTCCTTTGGCAGAGGTTTTCAGGATGGATTATATGGGGTAGATCCTGGAGGCTAATGCAGAGTTGGACTAGGCTGAGTAACCATGGGATTGGAAAGGAGAGGCAGTGTGGGATAATGGAAAGAACATTCAACTTAGAATCAGAAGTCTCATATCTTACTTACGAAATATGTGCCTTGGAGCAAATAATTTCAGCGCTCCGTACCTCAGTTTTCTTGTAAATTGAGGGGGAGTAGGCTAGACAGTTTTTCAAGCATCTTCCATGACTAGGTGGCAGTGGATAGAACACTGAGCCTAGAGTTAGGAAGATCTGACTTCAGATTTGGCCTCAGATATTTTCTAGATGTGTGACCCTGGGTAAGTCACTTAAAAATCTATTTGCCTCAGTTTCCCCCACTGTAAATTGGAAACAATAACACCACCTGCCTCCCAGGTTGTTGTGAGAATCAAATGAGATAATGTAGGTAAAGTACTTACCTGTGCTTGGCACATAGTAGGCACTATATACATGCCCTTTCCCTTCTCTTTCTCTAATATTCGATGGTTTTATGAGATTGGCTGGCTTGAAGAGTGGCTCATAAACTTAGAGAAGCACAGATTTGGAACTGGAAGGTATCTCAAAGGCCATCTAGTCCATACCTCTCATTTTACAGAAAAGGAAGCTGAGATCCAAGAAGTCCGATTTTCCCACAGTCACACAGGTAGGAAGTATCAGAAGCAGGGTTTGAAGTTATCTGAATACAGAGACCACATGCCTTCTGCTGTGCCGTAACTGCAATAGCATTATGCAAAGGGTCTATAAGTGCCAGAGAATAAGAAGAGTCCTGGTATATAGGTGATTCAATGGTGGCAGCGGCTGGGCTTTGTGGTGAGAGGGTGTACTGTGATAGAGGAGTCGATGAGGCAGGAAAAGGAGTGCTTGAGAAAGGTAGAGGCCGGCAGGTTTCGTCTTTCGATCTCAGCATCATCGATCAATCAACATTTATTTAGTGCCTGCTTTGTGCCAGGCACTGTGCTAAGCCCTGGGTTCACAAAAAGAGGCAAAAGATAACCCCTGCTCTCAAGGAACTTACAATCTAATAGGGGAGACAACATGCGAACAATATATACAAAGCAAGTTATAAACAGGATAAGTAGGAAATAATTAGCAGAGGGAAAGCACCAGAATTAAGAGGTGCATATGTGGGATCACTGTGGTGTGTATGTGGGGCCAATTAAACAGCAAGCACCTATTAAGTACCTATGGTGTGCCAGGTACTGGGAATATAAAAGCCAACCCAAAATAGTTCTTGTCCTCAAGGTGCTTATGTTCTATTATAATTCATGGGTTCTTGTGTCAGACCAGATTCATAGGTTATATTACTTTAGTGCCCATAGAGAGTATACGCCAGTACTGGGGAATCAAGCAATGATGAAAATTAGAGTCAGAAACAGCCTAAACTGTATGAGCTGGGCCAGCTGAGTTTGCTTCCCAACCTCTCTCCCAAGAAATGGGTGCTTGGCAACCTATGATTGTTATCTCCCATTCCCCTGCCTTCCCAATCTGGTCCCTTCCCTGGCTTTTCTGTCTGTAAGCATCCAGGCTTTCCTGATTCCCTGGCAGAAGGTGAAGGGTCAGGACTTCTTGAACCATGAGACACACCTCCATCTCTCTCTTCCCTCATCTAAGGATTCTGTGAGTCAAGAACTTAGGTCCAGGCAGTAAGTCACCAATATTTAACTAACAGTTTACTGTGCCAAGAGCACTGGGCTGTGACCGGTAAGGAATTTACAAAGGAAGAAGACATGATCCTTTTCCTTAATTGGCCCCTCCTCTGAGACTGCCAATATGGGTGCTAAGCAGGGCCAAATCATTTGTTTTGGGAGAGTGAGGGCCCCCAAACTACCATGACAGCTTCAACCATCTGGTCCTCCAATTTGAAAGCACGCTAATTCTGTCTTGAATGCCTTGGTACTATCCTTGGACCATCACATACCTAAGTAGGTTGAAACCATTCTTTCATTACTACTGCCCATCCTTATGTCTAAATTGCTAACCAGGTAAAGGAGAGGGATGGAGGTGCTTCTCTCATTTCTAAGCTGGTAGGTAAGTAAATTTTCTTTTTTTTCTCCGTTGTTTGGGTGGTGTTTATTTTTACTTTTTTTTAAAGCAGGATATCAGAACTTAGCCAACTGTGTAAAAATCAGCTTGTTAAATGAGCTTGAACTGGGGGGAAATATACAATAAAAAACCATTCCCTGAACAAATGAAATGAACAGGCAACCAGGCAAGCAGGGTGAAGGATGGTTCTCCCTCCCATTCACACAAAACCCTGACCCTCTAACCCTGATTCAAATGAAACTAATTTCTCCATTTCTCCAGGCCAACTGCTTCTCAGTCTTCATTAGGCTTGAGCAAAACAAGATATTTTCCTACTTAATACTGAGTGAACCTGGGGCATGGTAGCCAGAGTAGCAGGTTCTGTCAGGAATGGCTTTCAAGCTATTTAAACTTCTAGAAAGACATGCATAGACATAATTATAGAGCTATGACTGTACATACATGTGGTACATATAGATGCGGTAAGAGCAGATAATACGAAGGAAAAGGAAATGATACAAATGAATCAGAGCAAAGAAGACTATGTCAGGAAAGTGCATAAAATTAGAATTTTTTATAGAGAGTGAAACATTGAGTGAGAAAACGTAATTTGACCAAATTCACGTGCAGTCTTTTTCTGTCTAGTCTGTCTGAAATAAATCTAAATCCAGACTCATAACCTTGCCCATGCAGCTCGGACCCAAGACCACTGGCTCCTTGCTAGACCCCAGCAGCTAGATCAGCTTGGAAATGGAAGAAAATGGCATTAACACATGTAAAGTAGTCTCAGAGCCATATGGATAGGAAATCTGAGGAGAAAGCTAAGCACTTGTATTATCATCTGTATCCCCAGGGAGATTAGCTTGGAGGAAGAGAAGACAATGGGAATAATTTCACAGAGTGAAACTTATCAATTGTTACCCTCGAGCATGAGCTCCATATATATCTTATAGCTACCTGTTTCCATGTTGTTTCTATGTAAGTTTCCTGATATCAGGGACTGTCTTTTTACCTTTTTTTGTATCTCCTGCTAAGTACAGGGTACGTATTAAGCACACAGAAAGGGCTTAATAAATGTTTGCTGAGTTACCTCAAACTTCTTTTCTATTCTGCTTGGTTTTGGGGAGAAGGAGGCCTAGAAAGGCCTCCCTTTCCCTCAGATCTACCAAAGTCATATTCACCCTTTAAGGTTCAGTTCAAATCTCACGTCTTACAAAAAGATTCATTGGGTCACCGAGGCTCACTCTGACCATCTTTATTCTCTCATTCTGTTTATTTTCTGAATCACTCCTTTGGATGAGAAGGGAAGGAGAAGGGAATAAGCATTTATATAACGCCTACTATGTGCCAGGCACTATGCTAAGTACTTTATGAATAATATCTAATTTGATCCTCCCAATAACCCTGCAAAGTAGGTGTTTATCCCCATTTTATAATTGCTGCAAACAGCATGAAGTGACTTGCCCAGGGTCACACAGCCAGTAAGTGTCCGAGGCCAAATCTGAACTCAGGTCTTCCTCACTCCTAGTCCAGTGCTCTATCCACTGAGCCATCTAGCTGCTTTTGGAAACAATGCCATCCTGCTTTGCATTAGTATTTCTTTGTTTCATGTGTTATAGGGTTAATGGAATATAAGACCTTCCCCATCCATTAAATGACCTATGCGACCACAAGTGTTCCCTTTCTGCCTTAGAATGGGGGCTGTATCTCCAGGTCTAAAGGTACACAGGTATTTCAACCATGAATGTCTTGCTGCTTTGAGCTCTGGCCCAATTCACAGCCGTGATACATACTGAGTCATATAGAGCCCATTGTGGGAGGAACTTGCCTAAGAGGAAGCCTGCTAAGGGGAAGCTTGCTCACTGGGAGGCTTGCTTGAAAAAAGGCTTTCACACCTTTTTGTACTAAGCTATAGGCACTGAGTCATGAGGGTTGGGATGCCTTCCAGCTCTGAGCCTATTAGCCAAAAGTGTATATATATTCTGAGGTAAGATTTTGCTTTGGGGCTCCTTCATGGGAAGAATATTTGCCTGAGGTCTTTGTTATTTGGCCAGATGAGACTCCGGGTAGCTGTTGTTAAGGAGCCCCCGGCTTCATGAACCCAGGTGTTGGCACTCCCTGGTCTGGTAATTATGTATCTATGACTTTGTTTAGACAGTTGGAGCCCTGTCTATTGGATTCTTTCTTGGATACTCACTTCTTTCTACTTATCTGTATTAAAGTAAGATTGCTGATCCTTTTGAAGCTATCCTTCCTTTAGAAAAGCAGATCAAAAACCTGTGCTAGCAGGCCATCCTGGGTGTGCTAGGGTGATTGCCAATCACATGTGTCCTCAGTCTCAGCTTCTCATTTAAACTGGGAGCCCCCAGAAGGGAGTGCTTTTATATCACCCTGAGTATACAGTTGGGACATGCTTAACATGAACTTGCTGAATAATTGAGTGGTCAGTTCATCTCGCTGTGCCCTTAATTCAAACAGTGGCAGGGGGCTATGTGCTATAGACTTGGTTACCAGATCATCAATCCGGTAGACTGGCTAGAATCACTAGGCCTAGTGAGTGCCCAGAGTGTTCTTTTCCAAATAAAGCCATGAGTCATAGCTCATGGATTTTGTGATGTCTCTTTTGGCTTTTAGAGCAGAGAAAGAAATAGCATTAAGAGAATAAGATTGGGAAAAGCAACTATACTAGACCAAGTGTACACAGAAGAGGGCTATGTTGGAGGCAACATAGTTGTGAGGGCATTGAGGGATCCTTTCACAAGGAATATGAAGGAAGAAAAGATACTAAAGATACCAAAAGAATTCTCCAACCCTATTAATGCCAAAACAAGCGGCCCAAGTAAAGATGAAAAACCACAGCCCTGTGTGCCTATTTTCCAATATATACTATATATATTTTTATGAGAATAATATATACTTTGAGGAAAGTATTAGTAGGAAATAAGAAGGCTTTTGTGAGCAGCATCCAACAGGAGACTACATCTTTGCCATTATAGAATTGACTGAAAGATGTAGGAAATACAAGATCCCACTGCGCTTCTTATTTGTTGACTATAAAAAGATTTTGACTCAGTAGTTGCCTTAAATGTTGCCTTAAACAACCTCTGCCTATAAGCTGTCTCTCATATCTGTCCTCGAAAGATACAACAATAGAATAACCTTACTTGAGAATCCTCTGATAATTAATATTGGCCAAGTTATAAAGCAGGAAGATCTCTGTTTGCCAAATGTGTTTACTGTGATAGAGAAGATTCGGTTTGGAATCCAGATGGAAGAAAGATTCCTTATGAACAGCATCCTCTGGATCCTTATGTTTATGGATGACACTGTACTGGCTACATCAACTCTCTAAATATTGTGGAGTCATGACTATTTAAGAGAGATTGGTCTAATAATCCACATATGAAAAAGCAAGCAGGTAAAGAACACCACTGCCCAGAGTATAACATGCAATTAGACAGACAACCTATAGAGTGCATCCATCAGTATACAATTCTTGGGCAGATAGTGTGAATGGACAATAAACTGGACCCAGAGATAAACAGGAGAAGGGAAGACAGAATCACCTCTGGGAAATCAAAAACTCCTTTAATAACTCCCAAATTTTCCCTTAAAGAAAGACCTATCTTTTGAAACCAGTATCCTATGTTGGCTCACTCAAAGCCATTCTACTCATGACTTTGAGTCATGGAATGCTGCCTTCTCCAAAGAATTAAAAGTGATCCTCTCCCAAGCTAATGGGGAGGCTCATAGTATATATGAACAGATTGTGAAACAAAACAAATAAGAAACAAAACAAAATACTCAGAAGGACTGAAGTGATCGATGTCCTCGAAGAAACGTATGATTAAAAAAGGATGGGCTCGTCACGTGGAAAGAATGAGGGAAGCCGAACGAGTAGCCCAGATTACTCCCATAGCATAAGAAGCGTTTGAGGAAGGCTCACCTTATATCCGCTACAGACTTACAGAGGACATGGACAAGAGTCACGAAGAATGCCTGGGCGCACATGGGTGTCGATCCGAACCTCTGGAGGCGGTATCCATATTCTACGGTAAGGTCACAAATTCACTTGGATATTTTAGTATTTTGCCTTATTTTTGAAATAATAGAGGCTGCCACATGAGTAAACTCTTGTTACTATACTTATGTAATATCTTCCTCTCAGCTCTTTTAAGACAAATATTTGTAATTAGAAGGGATGGCGCAGAAAGAATTATGGAAATAGTTCCTATTTGCTTTCGTTAATAGGTTGAATACCAGAGGCTCCTAGCTAAGATCTCTCCTCTGACAGAGACTCTGAACACTTGATAAGAGTAATTACACAGTGGTTGAACAATTGTACTTTTTACTTTCAGCAAATAGTCATTCATACTTTAATTGATCTGACTAAGCCTTCAGAGAGTGGTTCTTGCGGTGTTTAACAGACGGAGAGTCTAATAATCTGGTAAAGAAGCAGATATATTCGAACTGTGAATGTAAAAATGCGCACATCATTTTGTGGAATTCCCTACCAAGTGATCTTGGCTTTGGAGAGATGGAGTCAAATCACAAGGATTCAAATGTAAAGCACAAACCTAGAACCCAGCAATGAACTTACATTACTTCTTATTTTATGTTATACACACATATGTATAGGTACATATGTATGTATATTTATACATATACACGTACACATGCATATGTGTATATATGTATACACACATATATGAGACTAAAAGACAGAAGGGGAGAGAGGGAGAAATAGAAAGACAGAGATAAAAAGATAGAGAGACAGAGACAGGCAAACATAGAAAAAAGGAGAAAAGAGAGAAACAGTGAAAAAGATAGAGACACATAGAAGAGCAGGACAGAGAAACAGAAAGAAAGAGATAGACACAGAGTGGAGACAGAGAATAAGAGGCAGAAGCCTCTTCAAGGAGTACCATCTCTGGTGTCAGAGAGAAAAACCAATTATGGATTCAAAAGAGACCTCACTCTGGTAGTTAAGAGCCAAGCTGTGGAAAGGAACAGGTACAAAGAGCACAGCTGGGCAACCTACTCAGAAGAGACATTGCACCCAGGGGGATGCAGTGTGAGGACAGCAGAAACAGAAAGTACATTAAAATACCAAACTTCCCTATGCCCTCTCTAAACTTTTCTACTACTCTCGAGGGCACCACTATCTCCCCAGTCCCCCTGGCTTGAAACCCACATGTCATCTTCTACTGCTCTCTCTGCTCCTTCCACTCACCTGACTGCTGCCCTTCAATCTGTTACCAAGACTTATCGATTTCACATCTCTTGAATATTCCTCTTCTCACCTCTTATACTGCCACTGTCCTGGTGCAGGACCTTATCCTCTCTTTCTTGGACTATTATAATAACCTGCTGGTGGGTCTGCCTGCCTCAAATCTCTTCCTCCTCCAATTCCTCCATTTAGCTGCCAAAATGATTTTTCCTAAAACAAAGGTCAGACCATGTCATCCACCTACTGAATAAACTCCGATATCACCTCCAGGATCAGATATAAAGTTCTCTGTTCTGGTATTCAAAGTCATTAATAATGCAGCCCCATTCACCTACCTTTCCAGTTTTCTTATACTTTACTCCCTGCCACATATAAGGATTCACATATGATTCAGTGACACTAGCCTCTTTGCTATACCATGAACAGGCATCTCTTGTTGGCATTTTTTTCTGGCTGTCTCCCATGCCTGGAATGCTCTCTCTCCTCAACTCTGCCTCCTGGCTTCCCTGCTTTCCTTCAATCCCAACTAAAATTCTGTCCTCTCATCTAAATCTAGAACCGCAATTCCTCTTAATTCTAGTGTTGTTCCTCTAGTAATCTTTCCATATTTATGCTTTGGGGCAGTGAGGTGGCCTAATAGAGTGCCAGGCCTGGAGTTAGGAAAATTCATCTTCCTGAGTTCAAATCTGGCCACATATATTTACTAGCTGTGTGAATTTGGGCAAATCACTTAATCCTGTTTGCCTCAGTTTCTTCACTTGTAAAATGAACTGGAGAAGGAAATAGCAAACCACTTCAATATCTCTACCAAGAAAACCCCAAATGAGATTACAAAAAATCAGACACCACTGAACAACAAAAATGAATGCTGTACGTAGTTTGTTTACTTGTTGTCTCCCCCATAAGATTGCAAGCTCCTCAAGGGCAAAGACTGTCTTCCCTTTTATTGTACTCCTAGTCCTTAGCACAGTACCTGGCACATAGTAGACACTTAATAAATACTTATTGACTGACTGGCTGGCCCTTCAGTGCTGGGGTGGGGGTGAGTTTCCTAGGCTGCATGTGTTTACTATGCCTGTGTGCCTCACTATTGGTATACTCTAACACATTTGTACCTAATCTTTCTGCCAATGTTGTGTCTATTTGTGGGATAGGCCACTCCTACGTTTATGGGGGCTTATAGCTATTATCAGTCTTACTATGCCATTTGAGTAAACATCTTTTCCCTCAACTATCATTCTTACTATGCCATTTGAGTAAATGTCTTTTCTCTCAACTAATTTTGTCTCCTGGCTGATTATCAAAGGCAAGCTCTCTGTTAGGGGCTTGTGAGTTATAGTGCTAGGAATATGAACCTTGGTGTCATCTGCCTGTCGACTGTAAGTGCCAAAATATGAAGAGATCCCCAACAGGATACTGCAGATACCTTCAGAAAAATTACATGAAATTTGAGTAGGGTGAGACGATATGGAAATAGAAAAGAATATAAGTGAAAAAAAATAATATGACATTTCTATAGCCTTTTAAAGTTTAAAAAGTGCTTTTCTCTTAAAATCTCTATGAAGTACATAACATAATTGCTAATATTTCCAATTGTTACATATGAACAAGCTGGTATCCAGAGAGGTTAAGTGATTTGCCTATGGTCATATTTCTCACACATCTATCAAGTGTCACAGCTAGGTTTTAAATCCAAATCTCTTGATTCTAAGTTCAGTGATTTCTGTGCTATACCATAGGAGAAGGATCTGATGTTTTTTCAGTCGCTTTTTCAGTCCTGTCTAATTCTTTGTGACCCTGTTTGGGGTCTTTGTAGCAGAGATGCTAGAGTGGTTTTGCCATTTCCTTCTCCAGCTCATTTTGCAGATGAGAAAACTGAAGCAAACAGGGTTAAGTGACTTGCCCAGGGCTGTACAGTAGTAAGTGTCTGAGGTCAGATTTGAACTCAGAAAGATGAGTCTTCCTGACTCAGCACTCTATGTACTGTACTGCCTAGCTGCCCTAGATTTGATGTTTATCTAGCGGTATTTTCTATTGGTTGCTTTGTGACGAACTCATTATGATAGACTGTATCTTGGCTCTTATATTCCGCTAGGAATATGCTAAAGAATAGCCAAATCTTACTCATTTGAATTAATTGAAGAGACTGCTGGTTTGAAGGCACGAAATAGAACGAACAATTGTTGTTTTGCATCTTTGTAGTCTCAGTGTCTGAGGGCACATGGTCTTACCAACTATAGATATTTAATAAATTATCATCGACTTAAATTTGTTAAACTGGACTGGAAAATCTGTGCTGTAGTGGAGAGGGTACCAAATTTTGAGTCGGGGGCCCAGGCTTAGATTTCCAGTTCCACTATTTAATACTTGTGACCTTGGACAAATCATTTCCTCTGCCTGGGCCCATGCTTCCTACTTTGTAAAATGAGATTTTGGCCTAGTTCTCTAAGTTCTTGATCAACTCTAGATTATGTATCCAAGTTTAAAGAAATGCAACTTTAGTGGATTTTCGTATACCCAATAATTGGAACTACAATTATGAAGTATTACCAAGTAGAGCGACTGCTGGGCCAGTTTTAATGACTAGATGGGATGAATTTGGAATTAGCACATTGTTTGAATGCCAGTGTTGCTTATGGACTTGAAAAGTGTTCTCTCTTCAGTTGGTTAAATATCCCTTGGCCAATATATTTACACTGATGGGTTTCTTTCTACATAGCGAAAAAGTAAATATCAGCTCAGCTCTCATCTGAAAGATTACAAATCCTGAGGAAGCATCATTAAAAAAAGTTTTTTATATATGTCCAGGAATATGGGCACATTGCTAATACTAATAAAATCATAAAGAGTTCCATGCTAGAGCAGATATGTCATTGACAATATCAGCTGAACTGTTCATTTCAAAGAATGCTTCTGAGTTTGGGATTTTTCATAACTATTACCTACTGAGACAGTCTTTTTATGTATATCTGATGGTGGTCATGGTGAGAGTGATGGGTATATGTGTTTGTGTATGTTTTGGGTCCTGGGCTTTCTCATGAACCCTCTGGAAATGGGAATCCTCAGGGAAGACTCTCTTCTTCATCCAATCTATAAATATGCCAGATTCATAGATTACTAGAGTCTCAGAAGTCATTCAATTCAACACATACAGGAACAGTCTTTGACCTTGGCTGATAGTCAGATACTAATTGCTTCCTCTGGCTCTCCTACTATGGCATAACTAAAAGAGACCATCTAGTCTATGCTTGAAGACCTCAGGTGCTACAAACTGGATACTTCCTGAGGCAGCCCACTGTACTTTTGTATCACTCTAATGGTTAGGAATTCTTTCTTAATTTCAAGACCAAAATCTCTCTGTAACTTGCATGCATTGGGAAAGAAGCTGCATGGTGGACTGGAAAGCACCTAGGGCTTGGAATAAGCAGAGAGATAACTTTAAATCCTGTCTTTTACACTTAATATCAGTAACATTTAAAAGAAATTTTCCCAATTAGATGCAAAAACAATTTTTAACATTTGTTTTTAAAATTTTGAATTCCAAATTCTCTCCCTTCCTGGTCCCTCATTGAGAAGGCAAACAATTTGATATAGGTTATACATGTGCAGTCATATTGCCATATTAGCGACGTTGTGAAAGAAAACACAGACCAAAAAAGAAAAGAAAAATAAAGGTTTTTTAAAAATATGCTTTGATCTGCACTCAGACTCCATCAGTTGAGGTTTATAGCATTTTAATCATAATTGGAATTGTCTTAGATCATTGTATTGCTGAGAATATCTAAGTCATTCACAGTTGATCATCATACCATACTGCTGTTACTGTGTATAATGTTGTCCTGGTTCTGCTCATTTCACTTTACACCAGTTCATGTAAGTCTTTCCAGGTTTCTCTGAAATCATCCTGCTTGTAATTTCTTATAGCACAATAATATTCCATCACAAAAATATACCATAACTTGTTCAGTCATTCCCCTATTGATGGGCATCCCTTCAATCTCCAATTATTTGCCACCACAAAAGAGCACAAAATAAATATTTTTGTATAGATAAGTCCTTTTCCTTTTAAAAAAATCTCTTTGGGATACAGACCTAGTAGTGGTATTGCTAGGTCAAAGGAAGCAGTAATATTAGTATTATAAATATGAACAATTTTGAAGACCTGAATAAATAACTTATATAATGATACTATGAAGACAAACAACTTTGAAAGCCAAAAGAACTCTGATAAATGTAGTAACCATAAGTTCCAGAGGACTGATTGTGAAGCATGTTATCCACTTCTTGGCTGAGACTTGATGGATTCAGGGTGCAGACTGAGACATCTATTTTTGAACCAATTAGGTTCAATTTGAGCCAATTAGGGAATTTGTTTGCTTAAATATGCATATTTGTTACAAGAAATTTATCTCCTTTTTTCCAATGAGGTAAAGAGTGGAATGGAGAGAAAATAGATTTCTGTTAATTAAAAAATAAAATTTTAGTAAAAAATTCAGCAGAGTAGCCAAAAGTTCAAAGTGCTTTACAAATATTATCTAGTTTGGTTGGAACCTGGCAACAACCCTGTGAAACAGATACTATTAGCATCCCCATTTTAAAGATGATAAAACAGGTTGAAAGAAAGTAAGTGACTGACCTAGCATCACACAGTGAGAAGATATCTGAGGCAGAACTAGAATTCAGACCTTTCTGTCTAAAATCCAGCACTTTATCCACTGTGGTAGCAGCAGCAGGCAAGCAACCAGCAGAAGAAACAGCAGCAGCTACCACCATCACCACCACCACTATCGACAAGAACAACCTCGAATTACCATCATGACTATTACACCAGCAACAGCAACCACGAACTATCACCACCAACAAAAACAGTCACAAACCACCACCAGCAAGAACCACAAACTACCTTCACCACTGTCAAACAATCACAAACCAAAACCACCCCCACCAGCAACCCTAAGTAACCACCAAAAAGAGCCACCCACCAACATTCACCACAAATTACCAACAACAACCACAAACTACCACCACCATCACCAAGTACAAACTATCACCAAAAATAATCAAAAACCACCACCAACACCATACTCGGTGTAGAAGTTAGAGCAAAACAATTCTACATTTTCCTTAATAAATAGTGAGTCACCATGTCTTAACAAAAGAAACAATTTAAAATTCATTACAGGCCAGTAAGTGTGTGTGTGTGTGTGTGTGTGTGTGTGTGTAGGGTGCCATGGAAATTCGATTATAATGAATAGGAAATAGCAGAAGAAATGGTTTTAATATATGCCACTAATTAACAGTGCTCCTAAATTAATCAAGGTATAGGTTAGTTTGATGGTGTCTGAAAATACATTGGAAGTGGTTCATTATGTTTCACAGTCACTGCTTAATAAAAAGACAATGGAGAAATTGCAGGGACAAGGCATGTGCCTTATACCCTGGCAGTACCGGTGGATTCTCTTCAGGTTTTTCCCCTTACAAAATGCATTTTGAGCCTGGTACTTTGATCATAAGAGAAATAATTTGCTCCCTCTTTAGAACTGAGGTTTGGTTGCTTTTTGTATTAGATCTTTCAGTCCATAAGGAAATTACATATCTGAATAGGATTTTCTATTTTTTTCAAATTATTTTAACACTTATTGTCCAGCTGTAATAATCAGTTATTGAGGAATAGGCAGAGAAGGTGTCATTATGCTTATTTGACAGAAAAAGAAATCAAGGCACAGAGAAAATACACTTTCTAAATAATTTCTATATCCATGAGATTTATCACACACATAAAGAGCCGTAGAGCTTGGTCAGAATGTTGAGATACTGTCTAGACCCTCACCTGTACATAAGTGAATCCTCTTCTCATGATTATGCAAGCACAAATCTCAGAATGAAAAGAGAACTAAAGAAGTCTTTTGATCTAGACAGCCTTCAGGAAATTAAGATATTATTATCCCTATTTTATCTCAGTTTGGGGTCTGAGACCCAAAGAAATAAGTCTACTTGTCCAGGGTCACACGGGTACTAAGTAGAGAATGTACACTTTTTGGTACTGTAGTCTTTCCACTATATCTTGCTCTCAGGGAAAAAAGGTGGTAGACATCATACCAATTAGTCACCCATGCTGATGTTTTTTTTTTAATTTATTTTTGACATGTTTGGTTTTCAGCATTGATTTTCACAGGCGTTTGAATTACAAATTTTCTCCCCATTC
>JAQQSZ010002745.1:0-14659 GCA_028646595.1 Phalanger gymnotis
CAGACTGGGGAACAGGGCAACCAGAGTGTACGCCATCTTGGAGTGGGGGGAGGAGGAAATGGGGAGAAAATTTGTAATTCAAACACCTGTGAAAATCAATGCTGAAAACCAAACATATTAAAAATAAATTAAAAAAAAAAGATAGGACTCTGCTTCCAACATGTAGGGCATACTGTCCCAAGATTCAGGGATTTTGTGCAGCTATTTTCAGAGATATTTCTAGCGACCTGTAAATTTTCAGTTCTTCCAAGGTTGTATGATCAAAGGAGAGGTGTTTACACCTCTCCGGGTCTGTGCTCTGGTCTGTGAGTGACCACAAGCACTCTTTTCTGCCTTGGAACTGCAAGGAGCATTCCTTCTCCATTGCTGCCACAAGCTCCACCATGCCAACGGTCCTTCTTGCCCCAGGACTGTGACCCAGGACTATGACCCAGATCTAAGCATAGGCAAAGCAAGAGAATCTTGCCTCAGCACCAGCAAAGAGATCCCTGCAATCCCCCTCTGATCAGCCTCTCAATCTCCCCACAGTCTGTGGGTTGAGAGCTCCAGAAGCAGCTGCTGCCGCCACTGCCACCACCTTGGGGCTGGGGCTGGACTGCCCTCCTCTCTCACCCAGGTCTGACAGACCTTTCCTACTGACCTTCTAAGTTGTCTTTGGCATTTGTGGTTTGAGAAGTCTGGAAACCATTACAGATGCCAGTGATTCAGTCACCTGGGTATGCTCCAGATTTGCTAGGTCCAGGTCTGTGCTGGTGTAGCCCATGCTGGACTGCACTCCTCTCTCAGACTG
Organism: Phalanger gymnotis; assembly: GCA_028646595.1. NCBI lineage: Eukaryota > Metazoa > Chordata > Mammalia > Diprotodontia > Phalangeridae > Phalanger > Phalanger gymnotis. Next base: position 791 of record JAQQSZ010002745.1, read on the forward strand.
GTGCAGCAGACCTTTCCTGTCAACCTTCCAAGTTGTCTCAGGCTGGACATTTGTTTCACTCTGTCATTTTGTGGGTTCTGCTGCTCTAGAATTTGTTTAGAGTCATTTTTACAGGTTTTTGGAGGGGTTTGGGGGAGAGCTCAAGCAAGTCACTGCTTTTACTCTGTCATCTTAGCTCTGCCCTGCCCCCAAAGGAATTCTACTAACTCCTACCTTTAACCCAATCTGACTTGCCCATGACTGGTCTATTTGCTAGAATTTGCATACCCTAGATTACCCAGTTACCTTTGTCTATTTTAGTATAAAATCATACAGCACCTAACATATGCATGCCAGCCAGAATCAGTCAGCAAGCAACTTGGACCAAGTTGGTTACCCAGATTTTGACAATAAATTCCTAAGGCATTTCCCTGAATCAGGTCAAAGCAAGGGCCCCAGGACAACAATGAAACAGGGTATGCCCTTTCATCTTGTACCCTTCTTATATCAGTAAACATGTCCACCAAATTGCTTTGTAAAACTTTTTATAAAACCCACATAGTATAATTTAGTGTAAGGCTACATCAATATTCCTTGAAATCTTGAACCTGGAGAACACACAATTTTATTTATATTGGAAAGCTGCGCTATCCGTCTCAACACCACAATTTGGAGATGTCTTAAAATAATATGGCAAAACTGCCTGATTGTGTGTTCACAGTGAAACCCTCCTGCCTGAGCCAAACTTGACAGGGAGAAGTTATCGCTGTTTAGTCGATTAGCTGTGTCCAACTCTTCACAACCCCTTTTTGGGAATTTCTTGGCAAAGATACTGGAGTGTTTTGCTATTTCCTTCTCCAGTTCATTTTATAGATGAGGAACCTGAGGCAAACAGGGTTAAAAGTGACTTGCCCAGGGTCACGCTACTAAGCTACTAAGTATCTGAAGCCAGATTTGCACTCAGGCCTTCCTGACTCCAGGAATTGTATCCACTGTGCCACCTAGCTGTCCCTATGGGGAAATTACTTCATGTTTTCTTATCAAAATACGTGTCATTTCCTCCAATCATACCTTGAAAGCAGGTACTATTTCGACTTTTGTCTTTGTGTGCCCATCCCTTAGCACAGTTCCTTGCTCATAGTTGCCCTTAAATGTTTATCAAGTAGATAAATGAATGCCTGGATCATTATATGTCAAAGGAAATTACAGAATAATATTTCCTAGCAATGTAGTCCATAGTATGTAGGTAGGGAGCTCTTGCCAACACAATTATCTGGAAATGGGAAATGCATGGTATAATAGCCATCAATGGCTTTAAAACACTATGTTCTAAGGAAAAAATATTTGGGAGCTTAAGTATCTAATCAAACAAGGTGTTCTTAGCTCAGTTCCACATGCCAGTGGGGTAACCCAATTATTCCTACACTGAAGCCTGATGATGATGTGAGGCTTTGTAGAAGTTATCAGTGAGTCAGGCACTGAAGTAACACCCATATTTAGGGCCTGCAGTCAATCAGCTCCTTACTGTTCTTGCTAGGGAAAAGTCTTTTCAAAATTTGACCCAGCACAAACTTATCAGCAGAGGAATGATAGCAGCTCTTTTTGTGGTAGCAAAGAATTGGAAATTGAGAGAATTCCCATCACTTAGGAAATGGCTGAACAAGTTGTGGTACATAATTGTGATGGAATACTCTCATGCTGTAAGAATGATGAACAGGATGGTTTTAGAAAAACCTGGGAAGACTTATATGAACTGATGCAAAGAGAAGTGAGCAGAACCAGGACCCCATTGTACACAGTAACAGCAATATGTGTGTGTGTATATATGTATATGTGTATATGTATGTATACGTGTTTGTAGATATGTATATGTAGATATATATATATGTATGTATATGCGTATATCTATCTATATCTATATCTATATCTATATCTATATCTATATCTATATATATGGTGCAATACCTTCCCACACACACTCAAAAACAAAGCAGATGTTTCATCCCTTCCAGTAACTATTCTGTTTCTACTAGTTTTTCTTCCACAGACCACAATGAAGTCTGAATAATTATGTTGCCTACCAGAAAAAGGCTTTCAATGGTGTTTAGATTTGTTTGATTTACCAGAATAAAGAATTTTCAGATTAACAATCACTGACTTACTCACTAGTGCTGGCACATCACAATAAATAAAAGCCACTGCTCTTTGTCACTGATGCTTCTTTGTGGCACTGGAACTGGACTTTCTATCAAAGCATCAGATGGCACTAAAGCACCCAGTGCTTGCTACTCAAGAGTAATGCCATCTATAACAGACCTGGGCACAAATTGGCAAAGATGCCCTTGCTGTCATTTCAGGAATCAAGGAAACCCATTGTTGCCTCTATGGACATTCCTTTACAATTTTTAGTTACCATGAACCCCTTGGGAGATTAATTTTGAAAAATAATCCTACATCCTTAATTAGAAGCAGGGAGGTATTGTGGAAAAAACACCAGATTTAGTCGTGGGTTCCCAATCTCTCTCTGTCTCTCTCTCTCTCTCTCTCTCTCTCTCTCTCTCTCTCTCTCACTCTCACTTATTACCTACATGACCTTTGACAAGTCATTTAAGCTTTCTGGGTCTCAGTTTCCTCATCCGTAAAATGAAGTATTGAACTAGACAGCCTTTAAAGTGCTTTCTGGCTCTAAATCTATGATACTGTATGGGCATCCTCAAAATCTTTTGCTCAGAGCTAATGAATACAGTTGTAAACAAGCTTAAAAGAACAGTATCAGGTGATAGTACCCTTTAGCTTTCTGACAATACAAATCTCTGATTATGTAGCTCTGTTTCTGTTGAATATTTAAATAGTAAAAGACTTCTTTAACACACGCCATCCAAATGATCAAATTAAAAACTAATTGAATCTCAGATTGGCTTGAACAAAGTATGATAAAGGTGACTGGAAGAGAAATTGTCCAAGGAATTAATGTCATTCATAAGCCATCAACATAAATTATATGTTCGTTCATAAAGGAAACTTTTTGTGTAGAAAAACAATTGTTATTCCAAAAATCAGTCATCATGTCATCTTACCACGTTGCATGCAAGACCCATGGTAATTGCTCATTTGAAAGCACTGGCTAGAAGCTATGATGGGCTAGAAGCTGGTGAATTGATGCAACTATTTAAATTAATAAAGAAGCAGTGTAGCAGAGGAGAAAGAGGGCTGAGCTTAATGTCAGAAAGACCTGACCTCAGATGTTGTTGCTCAGTCGTTTCAGTCATGTCTAACTCTTTGTGGCTCCATCTGGCGTTTTATTGGCAAAGATACTGGAATGGTTTGTCATTTCCTTTTGCAGTTCATTTTATAGATGAGGAAACTCAAGCAAACAGTGCTAAGTGGCTTGCCCAGGGTCATACAGCAAGTAAGTATCCAAGGTCAGATTTGAATTCAGGAAGATGTCTTACTGACTCCAGGCCCAGCACTTCACTCATCTGCTTGATGCTTGTCAAGTCACTAAACGTCTCATGCTCATTACAATGGTCAAAGATACAAGACACAGATGAATTGCCAATATGTATCAGTAAGTGACTTCCATAATCAGAGATTTCATCACTGATGAAATTACAGATATAGATTGTCCAGAAAATTTTAATACAATAAAAACAATAATTTATTACTGTTAACATTTAAATAGCACTTTACAGCATGCAAAGCTTTCCTTACAACAACCCTGTAAGGGTGTAGTATAAGTATTAATCCTAGTTTATAGATGAGGAGACTGAGTCTCAGAGAAGTTCAATGATTTGCCCAAGGTCATGTGTTTAGTAAATATCAAGGCTAGGAGTCAAGCCAAGGTCCTCTGAATTAAATATTATTACTATTTATTTACACTACATAAAACTGTCTTCCAAAAGACACTGTCAAGTAGTGTAATTTGTGGCACCCTACTCAGCACTCACATATATATATATGTATATACATCTATGTATACATACATATGTGTATATACATATATGTGTATACATATGTGTGTATACATACATATAATTGATGACACCTTGGAGGTTTTTTTTAATCTCTTAATCATTTCTCAGTATACATCTCCAATTCCTAATGAATAATCTACAGTAATAAAGAAAAATAGTTAAGTAAAATAGCACAGTGACATAGATCTCTACCTCTCTATCGACAGTCAAAAAGTGTGTTTTAGTATCTCTTCTCTAGGACCAATATTGTTCATTGCTAATACTATCAGTTCAACTGCCTTCACATGTGGTTTTCCTCTGTATTATTATAGCCGTTGTACATATTGTTTTCTTCTACTCTATTCACTCTACCTCTTCATACATGTTTTCCCACATTTCTTTGAATTCCTCACATTCATTGTTTCTTACATTGCAATAATATTTCCTTATATTCATATACCATGATTTGTTCAGCATTTCCCCAAATGATGAACTATAACTTTTTCCAGCTTTTTGCTAACAGAAAGTAGTGCTAAGAGTACTTTGACACATAAGAGACTCTTCTTTTCTCTCTTCAAACAACTCAAGATACATGCCCCGCAGTAGAGCCACTGACTGGATCAGATAATGCAAACAGGCTAATTGCTTTTCTTGGGTAATTCCAAATTGTATTCCAAAACCACTGGACTATTTCAAAGTTCCATCAGTTAGTAAACATGTCTTCCCACAACATTGACTGTTTCTCTTTTATCATCTTCACCAATTTGAAAGATGTAAAGTGAAATCTTGGAATTTTTTTATTTCACTTAGTAGTGATTTGAAGCATTTCTCATATGGATTATGATAGTTTGCATTTGTTTTAAAACTATTTGTGCAAATCCTTTGACTATTTTGGGGAACAACTCCCAGTTGAGTGTGGTATGTGTATATTCTGAACGTAACTTGCCCCAAGACTGGATATTTTACATGTTTCTTATGTGGAGATGTGACTATGGATTGGTGGAAAGAATGCTGAACACAATGTGATTGTGTGCCTCTATGGGGGACAGGGTGGAGTTACTGAAAAAGATTTAGAGAAAAGAGACACTTTCTTTGGAAGAGGATATGTATAGTGCCAAAGTCTCTTGAGGTCTGACTCCAAATATGTAGAAAGAGAGAGAGAGAAAGACATTGGAAATTATCAACCTGCAGGGGAAGCTAGTTCCTTCAGAAATCCCTGATTTCTAGTTGCCTCCCTGGAGACTTTGGGAATTTCCCTCTGAGTGAAAACGGAGCCTCTCTCTGTTGAGCTGAAATCTCATCTCAATCCCAGCAGGAAAACTCATTCACTTTCTGTATTTTCTGGAATATTCTAATTTTCATAACATCTCAGATTTCTGTTTGCTTAGATAAATGGGTTTACTCAGTATTTACTATTTGCGATAGTCATTTGTTTAACCAGCATCTGGTGGGAAGGAGTAAAACTGCTGAGTATAAAATAAAGGCTAGTAACTAGGGAAGTAGCTTCTTGTTTTGAATTTTAAAATCACACACATATATCAGAAATATTTAGGTGGGCAGATAGATCTAAATCTAGTCCAGTACCTCTCACAGAAGCAGCCAGCTTCATGAACTGTCTCCTGAACCCCTGAAATCAGTCTCCCTTAGAGAGGAGTGGACAAGATTCATTAGGGAGGAAGGAAGGAGGGAAGAAAGAAAGGAAAGAAGGAAGGAAGGAAGGAAGGAAGGAAGGAAGGAAGGAAGGAAGGAAGGAAGGAAGGAAGGAAGGAAGGAAGGAAGGAAGGAAGGAAGGAAGGAAGAAAAGGAAAGGAAGGAAGGGAGGAAGGAAAGAAGGAAGGAAGGAAGGGAGGGAGGGAGGGAGGAAGAAAGGTGGGAGGGAGGAAGGAAGGAAGGTGGGAAGGAGGAAGGATTTGTTAAGCAATTACTGTGTGTAAAGCACTGAGGTATTTATCAATACCCCCTGCAAACCACATTTATAAAATTCATGTGGACATACTTATACATACACAAATCATCTTACACGTATATCTTAGAGATTAAACTTTTATCAGATACATTTGGCGCAAAGATTTTTTTCACCCAAATCAGAGTTTCAATTCTTATTGTAACTGAACTGAATTTATTTGTGGAAGGATTTTCCAATTTTATGTAACTGAAATTATCAGTTGTATCTCTCTTATGATCTTCTCCAAGGCCTTGCCTTAATGACTTATCATAGAATGGAAGCATATCTGGGTTTTTGAAGGCTATATAAGGACAGCATTAACTCTGAGAGATTATACAATCAGATCACAAATCTAGAAATGGAAGAGACCTTATATAACCCAACTTTAAAATCATCTATCCCAAACCCCTCATTTTACATATGAGGAAGTGGGGCACAGGGAAGGTGTAACTTGCTGTAGTAGGAAGGCCGAATTTATGATCTCAAAGAGAATCATATATATGTTTGAACAGTTCAGAATCGTTAGATATAAGGAATTCTCTAAGTAGAAGGCAGAAGGATTAAAACATTTATTTAGGCTCCACAGTAACAGATTCACAAACCAGCCTCCCCATTTCAACACTTTGATCGCAAACTTCCAGGCCCATTAAGTCTGCCTCACAAGAGCAACCAAGAGGCCACAGAAAAGCATGATGGCATTAAACCAAATCATATTCATGCTACCAGTAAGAAGATCACAAACTGCCCTCAAGTTCTTGCTTGGCACTCCTCGGTCCACACACAGGTCGGCTCTACTTTCGGGTTGGCTCTGCTTCCGCAACTCCTGCTTCAGCTTCGGCTGTAGCTGTCTCTGCCGCCGTCACCGCTGCTTCCGCCACACTCTCCAAGCTGTGTCCCAGCTAGCTGACTGCTTCCTCTCTCTTTCAGCTCTTAACTGCTGTCACCAACTGCCTCTCTACCTGTCTCTCCAACTGCCTCTCCAACTGCCTCTTAGCTCTGCTCCAACTGTTCCACGAGCTCCTCCCACCACAGGCTTCTATTGACTCCAGTCCTAGCCAATCCTGGGAGGCTCACATCCACATAGGTTCCACACCCAACAGGGCTCTGGGCCTGGGGCTCATTTTGCTTACCAACGCACTTGCCCAAAGTCATAAACAGAATTGGAATTATAATTGTGCATTCAAAAAGGACCATCCTAAATAAATAAAGAAAGAAACATGTATTACCAGTTGGTGGGTCATTTGGTGGTCATTTATTTTTAATTGGTTGACTATAGCAACCTGCAAAACAACAAAAAAAAATAGAAAATGGACTTCAGTTCTTCTCTTGGTTCAGAATCCTTCTAATTATAGATTAAAAAGGCACTCCCTTCCATTCCTCTCTCATTTTTTAAATGATAGGAACTTTTGTATTTAAGTCATCTATCCATTTGGAGTTTATTGAATTTCCCAGAAGTTCTTATTAAATGGTATTTTTCCTTTACTCTTCCTCCTGTTTTTTGTTGGTAATATGCAGAAAAGTTAATGATACTGTTAATTTGAATCCTGCTATTCTAATGAAGCTATTGTTTCAGTTAATCTTTTCATTCACTTTTTGCGGCCTTCCAAGCAAAACATCATACTCAAATATTTAAATGTATCTGTGATTTCATCAATTTGCAAGTTCCTTCCAATGATTTAGATCACGATTCATTCATGGCCTGCCCATCCTGTGCAACTGTTGAACATAACCCCTCCTAAGTTTGCTTCCCAACATTCGCAAGACCTTCTATATTTTCTCCTGAAATTTTGAAAGTAAAAATGGAGTATTATGGTTGACCATGTATCTCTCCTTCCTGCCATGGGAGTGATCTATCATCTCTTTCTATTATATAATTCCTTGATAATGTACTTTATTCCTAGTCTGCTTTAGAGCTAAGTTATTTTGCATACTGCAACCCAATCAAAATACTGACTACTACGTGTCTGTCTTTGGCCCTCTGGTCAATACTTATTTTTAATTCCCCAATGACAGCTGTATTCCATAATTTATTGTCATACATCAATACTGGTTGGATGTTAGCACGTGTGTGCAGTATATGTTGCTTATGTGTGTTAACATAAGTTTTCTAAATGTGTCTCATTGAGACAGATATGAATAGAATGAGGATAGATATCTCTGGAATCATTCCTATCTCTCTCTAAGGTAGATTGTGATTTCTGTGCTGAGGTTAGGGCCTGGCCTCCTTTGATAGAGGGTGTTTCTTCATCTGGGAGTTCCCTATATCAGCAAAATCATAAGCCCAGTTCCTATTCCCTCTACAATTGCTCTAATATTGAATCATCATTGCGTTCCAGGTGTGTAATTGGTTATAACTGGTCCTTCTGCCTATTGTGTCTCCCTTCTCCAATCCATCCTCCACACATTTTCCAAAGTAGCGTTTCTAAAGCACATATCTGGACAACTAACTCCTCTGCTCAACAAGATTTCATTGGCCTCAGTTGGACCTCTAGGATAAAATATAAACTATTTGGCATTTAAAACCTTCAAAATTTGTCTCAAACCTGTCTTTACATAGTGATTTCACATTTTTTTTCCTCTCACACATTTCTTCCCCTTCAAAAAACCTTCCCCAGTCCTCCTTGTCCTTAATCTCCTCTGAAACTGCCCCCAATTTATTCTGTATAGATATTGTTTGTCCATAGTCATTTGCCTGTTGTCTTCCCTATGAGACTCTGAGCCCTTTGAGATCGGAGGCTGGTTTTTGCCTTTGTTCGTATGCCTAGTACTTAGCAAGCACTTTTAAAAAATGCAGTTTTACTGACTCATTCACATATTCCATGTTGCAGAAAAATTGACCTGCTTGCCATTCCCAAAGTACAATATGCCAGCATCTCCTGCAAATTACTTTATATTTGCTAGCACTATATTTTGTATTGACTTTCTCTGAATATATTGTTTCTCCTCATAGATGGTAAATTCCTTAAGGGTAATGGATGCTTCCTTATTATCTGTGTAACTAGCACCTGGCACAATGCCTTAGGAGTAGTATGCATATAATAGATACTTATTGAATTAATAAATACAGTTAGATCCAGATTCATGCAAATAATGAATTTGCTGAAGTGGTTACAAGAACTCAAAATCACACTATTCGGACTTATAATTATGTAAAATATGGTCATTGGTTCCACTCCAAAGGAAATACACAGTGTAAATTCAAATAATGTGACCATTTCAGAGGATTGATGGTTTACACTGATTGGGTTCTAGTTGTAAGAGTCTCTGACTTTTTTCTCTTTTTTTCCTCTCCTCCTAATATGAATTTCTTCTCATTTTTAGCTAATATATCAATAAGAATTTATTAAGCATCTATTAGGTGCCCAGAAATACAAAAATAAAAATTAAATAAACCCCATTTTCTAGGGATTGTGGGATACAATTAAAGCAAATCTTAGGGAGGAAGGTAGAGAAAAATGTACATATAGTATGTACAAGACAAATATAAGGTGAGGAGGGAGAGAAAGCATTAATAGTTGGGAGGAGATCAGGAAAGCCATCATACAGAAAAGAAGGGGTGCATGACTTTAGTCTTGAAATAAGTAAGGAATTCTATGAGGTAGAAGCAAAGACAAGTATATGCCCAGACACTGGAGATGGACGATGTGAAGACGCAGAGATGAAGATGGTGCAGGGGAAGGGGGAAGTGGATTGTCATGTGTGAAGAACAGACAAAAAAAAATCAGCTTAGCTAGCAAAGTGATAATTTGATTACAATAATTTGATCCCCTCATCCTCTCTTTCTCTCTGTCTGTCTGACTGTCTCTTTGTCCCTGTCTGTCTTTCCGTATATATGTATGTGTCTATTTAATTAATCAATTTAGTTCTATTCATAATTTCACCATTCCTTTTGTTTGCAGTTTGACCTCTTCCTGGATTTTTAGGATTCCTACTTTCATACTTGTTTGGCAATTATTAATTTGCTGATTTTTCAGGGTTTTTTTTTTAGTAGCATGCTCAATTTGTTCAATGTTTCCTTCTCTCTTTTGATTATATACCTGTTTAAAGTTCTCCCTAACAACTAACTTAATTTGAATCACAAATTTTGCTATGTTGCCTCACTGTTATTATCTCTTTAATATGATTATTAGTTCTATGGTTTGTTTTGGTTTTCTCGCTCCTGTGATCATATTTCCCTTATTGGTTACAAATTGTTATTGTTTTATAGTCTGTGAATTATGTGCTTCATATTTCTGGTTTTGAATTTTTTATCTACTAGCATATTTCTACTTATCTATTCTATAATCAGGTTGTTTGGTTTTTAAACTAGGACAATTAACTCTTTTGTCTCATGTAGTTTTAATTTATGATTTCTTGAACTATAGCTCTGGAAAATGAGTCACCAGCCTTACTCTCTCTCCTCCTCAGACATCTGGGTCTAGTGGCAAGACATAAATCAGGAAGACTGGAGATGTCCCCAAATGCAGTGAGAGATCTTGCTGGCCAACAATAGGTTCCAGCCTAAGACTCACTTGCTCATTGTTTGGGTTTTGATGGCTCAGAGTGAGTATAAATAGCAATTGTTTCTGCTCTGGCAAGAAATTCTGTATGCCTTACCCTCTCACATTGATTCTTTTGAGAAGGCAAACCAGGCCATCTTTTGCCTCTATTCTTATTTAACCTCAAATCATTGAATGGGTGTTGCCTCAGACAAACTGAGACCTGTGAAAGACCTTAGCTTAAAAAGGCCAAGGTTCCCCACTGCATCCTGGGCCATCACCAGTCATTCTACCTATGTCTTGCCACTGGACCCTGAAGAATCTGGAGGAGAAAATGAGGCTGATGACTTTGCACAGCTCTGCCTCACTTAAATCCAATTCACTTGTAAGTAAAGACGTCACCCTCATGATGTCATTGGTCCTCTTTGAGAACAAAGGACAAACAACAACAATTTGTATGCCATCAATATCTACAAAAGTTACATGTAATGATGAAAGCTAGGCATATACTTTAAGTTTCCTACTCAGGAATTGGTAAAGGTCTATTATCTCTAATAATTCTATTCAAAGCCTTTACTTATTTCTTGTTTACCTTTCTATTAGATATATATAATTCTGAAAGATAACTGTTAAAGTCCCCAACAATTATTAACTTTCTATGTAGGTCTTCTGCAGTTCTACTAACTTTTCCTCTAAGTACTTGGATATGATGTCAGTTGGTGCATATATATTTAACATTGGAATTGTTTCAATATCTATGGAGATATATTAGTTATCCTTACTTGTCTCCCTTAATCTATTTTTATCATTACTTATCTGAGATCATGATTGACATTCCTTTTTTAGATTCTGCAGAAGCACAATAAAGTCTGCTCTAACCTTTCATTTTAACTCTTTGTATTTTAAATCTTTATGTTTGAAATGTGTTTCTTATAAACAAAAAATCATTGGTTTTTATCTTCTAATTCACTCTGCCACCCTTCTGTATTTTATGTGCAAATTCATTCCATTCTTATTCATAGCCGTGATTGTCTTTTGTTTTTCCTCCTTCAAATTCTGTTTGAAAATATTTCTCTTCTTCTCAACTTCACTATCCTCCTTTAAAAGAAAAAAAAAGCACCAATCTAATTCCAGTCCTCTCCTTCTTCTTCCAATCCAGACCCAAATCATTGTCTTGCCCTTTTTAATCTTTTTTCAGTCAGATATATATATATGTTTGCCTCTCTTCTCTTACACTACCCTCCCTCTCAAACAAGAACCTATTTTTCCATGGGCAATAGCTAAAAGGCCTTGGGGAAGAGTTTGTATTGATTTTACAGGTCTATTCCAGAAAAATAAATTCTTGATTGTTTTAGAGTCCTTGAAATGGCTCTAAGATCTACCTCAAACCTCTATTACAACAACCACAGATCAGCGCTGTCTATTTGTCACACACAGGTTGCCAGACACTATCTTTTCTGATAATGGGGCTGTATTTACCTCAGTTTCATTTAAGTAATTTATGGGCAAGTTCCATATCTGGGTTGTCACCATCACTTCTCACTACATCAAAGGGAATAGATTGAAAAGGTGCTGCATATAGCCCAAAGAAGTCAATGAGAAAAGAAAAGACCAAATATGCACCAAAGTATTTATAGCAGCACTTTTTGTTACAGCAAAGAAAAAGAAACAGAGTAGATGCCCATCCATTAGGGAATGGCTAAACAAGTGGTTCATGAATGTATTGGAATACTAGTCTACTGTTTCTTCATTATAATAAGAAAAAAATGAAGATCAAGAATAAAGTGAATCCATATAAAAACCTATATCAAATTGCTCACCATCTTAGGGAGGGGGGAGGTAAAGGAGGAAGACAATTGGGAACTCAAAATAGTATTTTAAAAAGAATGTTAAAAATTATCCTTACAAAATACTGGAAAAGTAAAATACTATTTTAAAGAAAGAAAGAAAAATCGAAAACAATTAAAAAGATTAAAGTGAAGTATATGGAGACATGAATTGACACAAAGTAAGGCAAACAGAATCAGGGAAACAAGAAACATAATGGCTACAAAAAGGAGAAATGGAAAGAACAGCAACAACAAAAATTATTGCAATTGAATGTCATGGAATTATAATGATCAAACTTAGTCCTAGAAAAGAGATAGAAGAAAACACCTCCCTTCTTTGCAGAGGTAGGGGACTACAGGTGTGCAACAATACAGATATCAGATTTAACAATACATGGTTTGTCTTCCTGAACTTTTTCTTTTCTCTTCTTTCTCATCGTTACTAGAGAGGGCTCGCAGGACAGGGGAAAGGGATGCTTTGGAAAATGTAGATGATATAACAACAGAAGATACGAAAAATATTTTTAAAAAAAGAAAGATGGCATCTGGAAAGCAGGGACTTGCTTAAGCTCTCCCCCAAATCCCTCCAAACACCTGTAAAAAATGGCTCTGAACAAATTCTAGAGCTGCAGAATACATGAAATAGCAGAGGGAAGCAGGTCTCCACTGCAGGGGAGCCTGGATGGTCACTGGGAATGGTCTGTCACAAACTGCTGGGAGCAGAGTGCAGCCCAGCCGGGGCCATGCCAGGACAGACCAGACTAGGAGTAAACCAGAGCAGGCCTTAGGGTCATGACTCATTAAGCTGTGGCAGTTACCAACTTCTCAACCCATAAACAATAAAGACCATGGAGCAGGTTAGTGGGCAAACTTCTAGATTGGGCAAGAGAGCAGTCCAGCCACCAGCCCTGGGTGTGGTGGAGTTGGTGCGGTGGTGGACCTCCAGTGTCAGGGGCTTCTGGAGTCCCTGGCTCATGTGGTGGGAGGAGTCAAGCAGTAGACCAGAGCAGGAGTAAAGAGCTTGCTTTGCCCTGCTTGGATCTGGGTAGTAATTCTTGTTGGCAGTTCTTGGGGGAGGAGGAGCACTGCTGTGGCAGAGCTGGCAGTGATAGTGGGGTAGAAGTAGCTCTGAAAACAGCAGTGCAGCCCCTAAAGCTTGGGACAAAGTACTCTCTACTCTACAAGCAGTCATACCCTGACAAAAAGCTCAAAGGTCAAGTAGTTGGCTGGGAACATGAGCAGGCAATGAAAAAGGATGCAGACTCAGACTCTAAAATCTTTTTTTGGTGACAAAGAAGATCAAAACATACAGCCAGAAGAAGTCAACAAAGTCAAAGAGCCTACATCAAAAGCCTCCAAGAAAAACATAAACTGGTCTCAGGGCATGGAAGAGCTCAAAAAGAATTTGGAAAAGCAAGTGAGAGAAGTAGAGGAAAAATTGGGAGGACAAATGAGAGTGATGCAAGAAAACCATGAAAAACAAGTCAATGACTTGCTAAAGGAGACCCAAAAAATACTGAAGAAAATAACACCTTTAAAAATAGACAAACTCAAATGGCAAAAGAGCTCCAAAAAGCCAACGAGGAGAAGAATGCCTTGAAAGGAGAATTAGCCAAATGGAAAAGGAGGTCCAAAAGACCACTGAAGAAAATACTACCTTAAAATTAGATTGGAGCAAGTGGAAG
>JAQQSZ010002746.1:0-14659 GCA_028646595.1 Phalanger gymnotis
AGAAACCAAGATATTATAAAACAGAACCAAAGGAAAGAAAAAGTAGAAGACAATGTGAAATATCTCATTGGAAAAACCACTGACCTGGAAAATAGATCCAGGAGAGATCATTTAAAAGTATTGGACTACCTGAAAGCCATGATCAAAACAAGAGCCTAGATATCATCTTTCAAGAAATTATCAAGGAAAACTGCCCTGATATTCTAGAAACAGATGGTAAAATAAAAATCAAGAGAATCCACCAATTGCCTCTTGAAAAAGATCCCAAAAAGAAAACTCCTAGAAATATTGTCAACAAATTCCAGAGCTTCCAGGTCAAAAAGAAAACACTGCAAGCAGCCAGAAAGAAACAATTTGAATACTGTGGAAACAAAATCAGAATAACACAAGATCTAGCAGCTTCTACATTAAAGGATCAAAGGGCTTGGAATATGATATTCCAGCGGTCAAAGGAGCTAGGATTAAAACCAAGAATCACCTACCCAGCAAAATTGAGTATCATGCCCCAAGGCAAAATATGGATTTTCAACAAAATAGAGGACTTTCAAGCATTCTCAGTGAAAACACTAGAGCTGAATAGAAATTTTGACTTTAAAACACAAGAATCAAAAGAAGCATGAAAAGGTAAACAAGAACGAGAATTCGTAAGGGACTTACTAAAGTTGAACTGTTTTGTTTACATTCCTACATGGAAAGATGATATGTGTAATTCATGAGACCTTTCTCAGTATTAGGGTAGTTGAAGGGAATATACATATATTTAGACAGAGGGCACAGGATGAGTTGAATATGAAGGGATGCTATCTAAAAAAAAAGGAATAAATTTAAGGGGTGATAGAGGAATATATTGAAAGAGGGAGAAAGGGAGAGATAGAATGGGGTAAATTATCTCACATAAAAGTGGCAAGAAAAAGCAGTTCTGTTGGAAGGGAAGAGGGCGCAAGTGAGGGGGAATGAGTGAATCTTGCTCTTAACAGATTTGACTTGAGGAGGGAATAACATAGACACTCAATTGGGTATCTTACTCCACGGGAAAGTAAGGGGAAGGGGATTAAAAAAGGGCAACAATAGAAGGGAGGACAGATAGGAGGAGGAGGTAATCAAAAGCAAACACTTTTGGAAAAGAGACAGGGTCAAGGGAGAAAATTGAATAAAAGGGGACAGAATAGGATGGAAGGAAAAATAGCCTTTCACAACATGAGTATTGTGGAAGTGTTTTACATAATGATACATTTGTGACCTATGTTGAATTGCTTGCCTTCCTAGGGAGGGAGGGTGGGTGGAAAGGGAGAGGCGAGAGGGGAGAGAATTTGGAACTCAAAGTTTTAAAAGCAGATGCTCAAAAAAAGCTGTCTTTGCACGTAGCTGGGAAACAAGATATATAGGGAATGGGGCATAGAAATCTACCCTGCTCTACAAGAAAGTAAGAGGAAAGGTGATGGGGGGGAGGGGAAACAGAAGGGAGGGCTGAATGGGGAACAAAGCAATCAGAATATATGCAATCCAGAATATATGGAATGGGGGGAGGGTAGAAATGGGGAAAAAAATTTGTAACTCAAAATCTTGTGGAAATTAATGTTGAAAACTAAAATATTAAATAAAAATGATAAAATTCAACACAAAAAAGCCTACCTCACAAACTTTATGGACAAACAAGAAGAGATATAAAGAAAGAAGAGTAAGGCTAGAACATATGAACAAATATTTTAAGTTGAAGGAAGATGAACCAAAATCTCTCCCAGGAAAAAAGGGAATTCAGTAAACTCCTCGGATATCATAGAACACTAGCATGAAAACTGTAACTCTTCAAAAGAGAAATTAAAATTTTAAAAGTACAGAGGAATGAAATTAGGAATTAATGTAAATTAGAAAATAATCAAGAAAAGTACCTAGAATATGTCAATCAATAAACATTCATTAAGCATCTACTTTGTGCCACGCACTGCACTAATTTATATGAGAATACAGACAAAAAAGCATTGATTGACTTATCACAGAACAACACTAGTGAATATCCCCACAGTAGAAACTCTAAATCATGTAGTGGTTAAATATTACAGTTTTTTGAAACTAACAATTCATATAAGCAATCAAGAGAATAATATCGTCTCTCATCATCATCATACCCTCTCCATTGTTGAATAGATGGGATAGTAATTCTAATTTCCTAACAAAAGAGAGATTGGAAGAATTAGGATAAAATTAATGGAAAAGAGGAAGGATGGAATTGGTAGAGTTGGATGTGGGGAAGAGAAAGTCAATTATACCACTAATCAACATCTCCATGAGCAGGAAAAGGCAGTTAGGTGGCACAGTAGATAGAATGCCAGACCTGGAGCCAGAAAGACCCCTCTTCCCGAGTTCAAATCCAGCCTCAGATACTAGCTATGAGACCCTAGACAGTCACTTAATGATGTTTGCCTCAGTTTCCTCATGTGTAAAAAGAGCTGGAGAAGGAAATGGCAAATGATTCCAGTTTCTTTGCAAAGAAAATCTGAAATGGGGTCATGAAGAGTCAGACACAACTGAACAGCAATATGAGCAGGAAGGTTTATGTCTAAGAAGTCAACTGACCTTTCCAGGGTCATACATCTAGTATGTGTAAGTACTTGAACCTACTTCAAGACTGACTGACTTTTCACTTACCAGGTAAAACTTTAGACAACAATTTCAAGACTATCACTCAATTTTGATATTAAATCTAATTATGTTTCTAGGCCAGAAGTCAGTCTATGCTATAAACTGCCACTGATTTACCACACACACCCAAAAAAATAGTAAATAATTGTAATGTCAAGCAAAGTGGGACTTTTTGTTGTCTTTTGTTTTGGAGTGCTTCTCAGCACTAAGGCAATCAAGTGCCTTTGACTGAGTCTTGCCTTTGTTTATAGGAAGGCTCATACCCTTTTGCTAGTTAGGTCATGAGAGGTATGAAACTCTCAAAAGATGTGAAATCCTGGAGAGGTGTGAAGCACTCTGACCCTGAAGGAGTGTATAAAGTGGATATATACTCTGAGGTTAGCATTTTGTTTGGGGCTCACTCATTGGAAGACTGTTGGTGTGGAGACTCTGGATAGCCATTAAGGAGCCCCCTGGCTTTGGAAACCCAGATCTTGGTGCTTCTCTCTCTGGTAACTATGTATATATAGCTTTGGTCAGACAGCTAGAAGCCTGTCTGTTGATTTGTGTTATTTGCTCTGTTTATATTTTCTCTGTTTGAATTTCTGTTTGTATTTGCTCTGAAGTTCAGGGTGCTGACATTTCCCCCTGAACTGAGTGAATGATATATGTATGTTTGATTAAGGTAAGATTGTAAACCTCTTTAATTTGCTTTCCTTAGAAAAGCAGATCAAAGAACCTGGGCTAGCAGCTGTCCTGTGTGCTGGTGTTATTGGCCTTACACAGTCACAGTAGTGGCAAGTAGCATTGTTGTTACAATAGTAAAAATAGGAAGGGTGGGAAGAGGGGGTATTTTAAGCTTTATGGAGCAAGAAGGGAGAAATGTGCTAAACAAGAACTAACTACATTTTCCTAGATAAATGGTCCTTACATACATTCCTACGGTAGTATTATTTAAAAACCCAGCTTCACAAACAATTTGGCTTCAACATGCAATGTATTCTATAAATCAGTTTTACTCTTTTGATGAATAACTAAAGAATATTTCTAAACATGTTGTGGCCACTAACCATATATATGAGAGCAGTTTCATAACATTTTGGCAGCTAACATGTTATAACTAGGAGATCCTAATTGCAAACAACAAACATTTAGCTGACATCTCAGAATAAACTCATTTAATTAATCCCAGCACTGGCTGTTTAAAATTTTAGGGTTTTTTTTTCTTTTATCCAAATGAGTTATTTAATTGTATTGGATATCCATCAACTATCTGTTGTAAAAAAAAAAATTAAATAACCAAATTCTTATCTTCTCCAGCTATCAAATACAAGTTCTTGACTTTGTTATCACAGGTTAGTCAAACATTATTTCATACTTTTAACTGCTTGCTTATGCCCAGGTCAAATATACTCATTTTTTCCTTCCCCAAAGCTTTCAAAAAGTTACACTTTATTCTAATAAAAGTTACTTGTAGCTATCAATTTTCCTAAACTTAGTCTTTGATAACATCAAACTAGTAAAATTACCAACATTGGTTGGCTAATTTCCAACACTGAACTAAAAAAACCCACAACTCCCCTTCTAAATGCCTTGCATTGTGAATTCTGCAATTTCCTGTGTTAATAAAGTTTACAATTACCAATTGTCATCTTAACTTAGGGCTTTCCAGTGCTTCACATTTCACTTAACAGTAGCTTCTCAGGTTAATAATTAGAAAATAGGTAATTGCTAGACATTAACAGCTTTTATACATAGGTGGTAGTCTGTCTGACCTTTGACAAAACAACTTACTTTTCTCAATTTTTTAAAAATTTAAGAGTAAGAAAAAGAATGATGACAGACTTCTCTCTGCCACTGTTTTTAACTCCTCATTAAATTTTCAAATTCAATTATCTATATTTTGCCAGAGAAAGCACATATGGCTCAATGACAAACACACACATGCTAACAAGCAACGTCTACAGCAGAAAAGAAATTGAAAAAGTTCATGAGTGATTTAAATTATCTACTTTGGATGAATCGCACTTATTTCCCACAGGACTGTCACTAATAATAAATTTCTGACTTTTTATTGAAGTAATAAAGTACATTCAATGATATCAAACAAAATCAGATGCAAATAATCTAAGAAGCTACTTCTCTACCACTCACTGTAGGTATAATGACATTTTTAAACTTAAATATTGTTTTATGTCTTGCAGCATTATAAAAGCTATGTAACAAGGCTATGTAACATTTTGATTCTCTTCAGAACATAAGAATTTATGTATAATTAATATATTTCCTGCAAAACATCCTTGGCACTATTAATATACTTGCCTGAAAGAGTAATTTGAACACTGGAAAGAAGGCTGAACAAGGCTTTTAGCCTCACCTACTTTGCTACTATAACAACGGCTGATGAAAGTCAGATTTATTGCTCCATCACTGATGTCATATTTGTTCAATTAAATGAAAGTGAAAAGGTCAAAAGACATATCAAAATAGCTTCTCCACAAGATGCCTACATCTGATAATGTCATGCTGACTCATGTTCTCCTTTGATTCATAACCATTTTCTATGCTTCCCACTGTACAACTTGTTTTTTAAAAAAAACAACTAACTTCTTGTCACCTAAATATTTTCAAAACAATCCTTTGACATTTTTAGGTAACAAGCAACAAATGATATTTTCAGCATCACAATAAATGAAAAAATTATCACTCTACTGTTAAATCTAAATCACATAGTAACAATTTTGTACATTTTGTACATTTCACATGGGTAACTACAGAAAGTACATTACTTAATATTTTTTTGCTTTACAAAAGAAACAAACTGGAAAAACTACCCCTAAGACTGTGAACAAATATGACTACTATTCACTTAGCAAATGTACATTAGAGTGACATAAATAAAACATACACTTATTTTCTGTTTGGAAACAATAAAAAAATCCAACTTTTCTACAGTTTCTGCTACAACTTGTATGATATTAAAATGTGTAATAAATATTCTCCTTTGTATCAAACGTAAAGATATAATCTGTCATTAAGGAAATACTTGGACCATCCACATTTGATTTTCTAAATACAATGCTTCGATTTTTTCCATTTCGTTAAGATTAATTTACATTAATACAGTGCGAAACACTTAAAGTTCACATTCAACTCCTTTTCATCTGCTTAGTTCCTTTTCTTTTGTCCCCATGAGCCTATTGTTCACTGGCTAAAACTAAGTTGCAGCATTCTGAATGAGCTTGTTCTGGGCAAGTCTCTCATTCTCTAGAAATGGTCCTGATTCTTCCTATTCTTCTCCACACCTGACATCAAATTTCCCATTCTCTCAACACAGCTGATTAGGAGGCTATATGGTATAAAGGGCAGATGTGTCAAACATGTGGCCCATTACAGCCTGCAATGAGCCCATTAAAGTAATTGGGAAATATTCAACAAAATAAATAAAAATATGATAGAAAATAGATAATATAAATATGTGGTTTTCTAAGTCCTCATGTGACAGGGATGCTTATATTTGGTTTAGTGGCCCAGTTCTATTTAAGTTTGATACTATTGGTGTAGAAAGCTTTGGATTTGGAGTCAGGAACACCTGGGTTCAAATTCCACTTGACTAAACTAAATTACACAAAGGTAAAAATGACTAAAAATGTTCTAATTTTCTGACAGCTATTGTACATCTTGGGGATAGCTTGTTGATCTAATCAAATGGGTCTCTACTGCTAAAATTTAGCAAACCTCTAATACTTTAATAATAAACTAGTACTCTCCAACAGCTTTCTCCTAGGACCAGATATACACAGATTCCTCAGGGATATCAATCATTTTGAAATCCCCTTGATAGGGTTGATGCCAATGAGAGAATCTCTCATAAAAAAAAAAACTATCCTACTTTTAAAATGAAGCTAGAGAGAATACCACTTTTCCTAACTGTATGTGGATGCATATGCATATACGATATCATTTACATATGATATTAGATTAGGTCTTTTTAAATGAAATTCAATTCAATAGTGATTAGATATGATATACTGCCATGGTGACAAAAATGAAAGAGTCCCTATCCTCAAGGAACATGTCACACACACACACACACACACACACACGTAAAAAAGGAGGCAACTCTGAAAGGAGGCAGACAGCAGGAGGTTGAACCTGATCTGAATTTGAAGAAAGACAAACATTGGGACTGTATTCTAAGTACAAGTGTATATTGGGAATTGGGAATCAAGATGGGCTCTTAGCACTTATTCAACCAAGTGCCCTTGAAGAGTTTGGCCTTTGTTTCTTTGATTGAATTAGGAGTCCTTGATGACCTCCTTGCCTCAAGGGAAAACCTAGTTTACATGGGTTTGAGTGACATGTTTGTGACATCAGAGGCTTTTAGACCACGTGGGTTTAAGTCGAATTTTTGTGACCATTTTAGGACACACGGGTGAGTCGCATGTGTGACTCACCTTTGACCCTGAACAAGATATATAAACCCAGAGGTTGGCTTTCTCTTTTGGAGCTCTGAGCCCCAGCAGGAGTGGTGCATGACTCTAGGCCAGCTGTTGTTATGAGCTCCCCAGCTTTGAAGAAAACCTAGATGTTGATGCCTCTCTAGTAACTGTATGTTCTGATTTTGTCAGACAGAAATCTATCTGTTGATTTGTGTTTATTTGCTTTGTTTGTATTTGCTCTGAAGCTCAGGGTGCTGGCTTTTCCCCCTGAGCTGAGTGAATGATATTTGTACATTGGATTAAAGTAAGACTGTTAACCCCTTAACGTTGCTTTCTTTAATAAAGCAGATCAAAAGAACATGGGCTTGCGGCATTCTTGTTGTTGGGCTCATGTTGGTTTTTCACCCCCACAGCAGCTGCTAGCCAAATTGTTGAAACAAGGTGACAAGTTGTAACAAGTTGTCTGACCAAAAATATAATGCTGAGTTTGGAGAAACAGCTAGTAATCTGATTTGGCTGGAATGTAAAGTTGCTGCCTCCAAACATAGCCTTACAGACTATGTGGGACCCTGGCAGTCTCTGGTCACACTGAGAAGCTACCCAGCATCTGAACTAGTGGGGCCCTTTTCCTATGAAAGCAGCCAAGTACTACAGTGTATAGAGCCATGGACCTGGAATCAGGAAGACCAGAATTCAAATCTAGCCTCAGACACTTATTAGCTTTGTGACCCTAGACAAGTCTGTTAACCTCAATTTCTTCAGTTGCAAAATGAGAAAAATAATAGCACCTACCTCATAAGCATCAAAAGAGATATTTATAAAGCATTTAACACAGTGCTGGGCACATATTAGACACAAATAAATTCTTTTCTCCTTCCTTCCTATTGCCCTCAGACTCTGACTGCCTGACCTACAGTTCTGGAGTGAATGAAGCCACTTATTGTAGTTTTTCACTGAAATTCTTGATCATTATCCAGTTAATCTGTCCAGTGTAGACTTCGAGATTTTGCTAGAGAAAGTACGCAGGACCTAGTTTGAGGACTAAGGGAGTAAGAGGAATCTGCCTCCTGTTCCAGCAGTTACCTTGGCTGGAACTCCCTTGTCCTTCTTCATTCCCACTTTGTTTCATTTCATTCATTTTCATTTCATTTCCCTTGAGATTCTAGACCTTTTATTCCTACAAATGAATTGCTATTCTTGTCTTGCTCTATAAAGTACCCTCTGGAGAGTTTAATTGGTATGGTAATAGCTATGTAATTCTGCATTATTTTGGCATGGGTCAACCATTAGCAATGAACAGCCCCCTAAATCATTTCTTATTTCTTTTAAAAAATGTTTTGCAAATGTGTCTTCACATGCTGACCTCTAGATATTTCATGCATTTTGCAATAATTCTAAATGAAATTTCCTTTTCTCTTATTTCCTCCTTGATTCTGTTTTTGCCATAGAGATATTATTGATTTTTATGGATTTATTTTGTATCTTGCTAACGCTGAAACAATAGTCTCGCTTTCTTTGTTGGTTCTCTGGGATTTTCTAAGTAAATCATCATGTTGGTCTCAAATAGGGATAATTTTGCTTCCTCTTTGCCAATGCTCAAGCTTTTAATTTTTTTCCACTTCTCTTATTGCTATCCTTAGCATTTCTAGAACCATGCCAAATAGTAGTGGGGAGAAGGACAATCTTTACTTTTTTCCTGTAATTATTGGAAAAGTTTCTAATGGTTCTCCTTTGATTTTGGACTTTTTAAATCATATTAAATATTACTCATATATATATATATGCTATGTAGGGTTTTCTGTATAAATGAGTTATACTTTCTCAAAGGCTTTTTCTCCATATACTATAACAATGGAGTTTGAGGTATTTTTTAATATATCAACTGTTTTCCTAATGTTGAATTGTTCTTGCTTCCCTGACATAAATGCACAGAATCATAGAAATTGAGAGTTGAAAGAAACCTCAGCAGCCATCTAGTCCAACCCATACACACACAAAAACAATCCCTACTGCAACATACATAAGTGGTCATCTAGCCTCTGCTTGAAGACCTCCTAGAAGTGGAAAGTTACTACCTCTCAAAGCAAGCCATTCCACTTCAGGACAGCCCGAACTGTAAAGATGCCTTTCCTGACATCAAGTCTAAATTACCCTCTTTATGACTTCTAGCCATTGCTCCTGAATCTGCCCTTTGGGGCCAAACAGAACAAGTTTAATCCCTTCTCCATGTGACAACCCTTCAAATGCTTGAACACAGCTATTATATTGCCAGTAGGTCTTCTTTTCTGTAGGCTAAACATCCCAGTTCCCTTAATGGATCCTCATATGTCGAGAAATCAAGGTGCTTAATCGACCTGCTAGTCCTCCTCTGGAAATTTTTGACCATGTCAATCCTTCTTAAACTATGGCACCCAGAAACAACAGTATGATAATAGATTTTAAATGGTTATACCAATCTTAGAATGAAAGTCTTGAGTGATTTAGAAGAGTAATAGGTATATAAGAAAATGGTCTCAGCTATTAAATATTATCTTTTAAGATGAATAAATGGGAAAAGTAGTCAAAACAACTTGAAAACTCTCATCAGAACCATTAAAGAGTATTTGAAATGTACTTCTTTTGTTTTTATTAAATTGTAATCTTGAATATTGTCATAACTAATGAAATAATGATTGCTCCATTTTGGTTCCTTTTTTTTCTTTTATTAAATATTATACTCCTTCTGTAGTCTGTGAGTTATAGAGTACAGAGTACATTATAATTTCCCTGTTCCTAGAAGCTATGCCCCTCTTAATGCAGCCCCACATTGCATTAACTTTTTTAGCTGCCATGTCATACCGGTGGCTTACATTGAATGTGCAGTGCACTAAAATATCCAGATCCTTTCTAGAACTATCTATCCAAGCCTCCTCAATCTTATATTTGTGGAATGGATTTTCTTTGTACCAAAATACATGACTTTTACATTTATCTCTATTTAATTTCCTCTTGTTAGACTTAGCCTAATGCTCCACTCTGTCAATGTCTTTTTAGATCCTAACTCAGCCATTCACAGTATTAGCTATCTCTCTCTAACTTTTGTGGTATCTGCCAATTTGATGAGAATACTTTTATCCAAGTTATCGATAAAAATACCAAACGCACAGAGAAGTGAGAAGAACCAAGTAAACAAATTATACAATAACAAAAAAAAATTTTAAAGACAAAGAACTCTGAAAGATTTTAAAAGACTGATCAATGCAGTGATCAACCATGATTCCAGAGAATCAATGATTTAAAAGAGTTATCCACTTCCTGACAAAGAAGTGATGGACT
Organism: Phalanger gymnotis; assembly: GCA_028646595.1. Lineage (NCBI taxonomy): Eukaryota > Metazoa > Chordata > Mammalia > Diprotodontia > Phalangeridae > Phalanger > Phalanger gymnotis. The sequence continues at coordinate 10,377 of JAQQSZ010002746.1, forward strand.
TCAGATCGAAAACAACATATACATTTTTGGACATAGTTAATATGGTCATTTTTTTTCCTTGACATGCATATTTATTACAAAGATGGGGAAATGGGAAGGAAAAAAATGCTTAACTGAAAATACTGAAAGGAAAATGCTCTAATTGAATGTAAAGAAATACTCACGATTTTTAAAAACCACCACAGACCTAAGGAAAAATCTCTGAGACACTCCACTACGTATACCTACTGCCATTATGATACTAAATCATTAACAATGAATTACACTGAGCACCACCATCGAAACAATTCTGAATCCATTTTATGGTTATTAGCATCTACCCAGCGTTTCTAAGCACTGGCAGTCAAAGTCTACGGACTCTTCAGAATGATATAAAAATGAATAAAATAAGAGGCATAGGATTAAGAGGAAACCAATTATATTAAAATAAGCATCAAATTTTTTAAAATATTTTTTAAAAAACAAGTTCACAAAACCCAAGTTAAGAGACCTTGATTTGGTCCATCTCTTTCCATCTTCTCCACAAGAAGAACCTCCAAAACTTGATAATAGTGAATAATTTTTGAATACATTACTATAGTCTTCTTGTTAGGATTTCTTTAAGATTTCTGCATCAGTGTTGATTGGTGATAATGTATTAGAGCTCTCTTTCTTTGATTTACCCCTTCTTGGTTCAGGTATTAAGAATCACACTTCACCCATACAAAAAAAAATAACCTGATATAACATTTTTTCTCTTCGATTTTGAAAATAATATGTAAGTGTAGGCCATTGATTGCTCTTTAAACCTTTAAGAGAATTCTCCTATAAATCCATCTGTACCAAGGTGTTTTCCCCTCTTTGGTAGTTCCTTTATGGCTTGATAAAGCTCATTTTCCAAGATTCTGCTATTTAGGATAATTATTTCATGATCTATTAACTGGGGTATTTTACATTTTTCTAAGTATCCATTTCTTTTATATTTTTTATTTTCCTAACAAATAATTGCATAAAGTTGTGATAATTCTTTTTTTTTAATTTCTTCCCTGTTTGTAGTGATTTCCAAGATTAAATGTTAAAACTCAACATCATTATGATTCTACTTTGCATCTGCTGCCCTGCCTGGTTTCAGTTCCACAGAACAAACAGCTCCTCCCAAGATAAGCTTATTACTTCTAAATATTTAGTACATACTAAATAGTAACTATTTCTCTTTTGGCCAGGAACCCTGAGGGTCTTCCCCTCCCAGTTTGATTTTTTTTTCTGAACTTTGATTAAAGGGGCCATCCCTTGATTAACTTCTTAAAGAGGCCTATTCACTTGAGTGGGCGTTACCTCACTCAAAGTGAGAACCTGAAAATACCTTAGCCTGAAAGGCCAGGGTCTCCCAGTGCATCCTGGGCTATCTCCAGTCATCCTAGTGAATATCAGGCCACTGGACCCAGATGACTCTGGAGGAGAAAGTGAGACTCTCTCACTCAAATCAAAGTCAACTGCAAGTCATGTCATCATTTCCCTGACATCATGGTCCTCTTTGAGAATGAAGGACAAATACAACTTCTAAACTCACCACCATGTGGCTAACTTCTTGATTGACACCAACTCTCTCAGGCTCCTCTCCAATCTAACTGGAGGGCTGGAGGACACAATACCAAACTCCTCCCAATGCCTTCCTGTATAGGGGCAAGAAATGGACTCTCAGACCACTCCACTTTGCATCTGCTGTCCTGCCTGGTTTCAGCTCCACAGAACAAAATACTCCCATCTGCTGGATACCCTCTGTTGTACTGTCCTACCTCCCTGCCCCACTTTCCTGCTTCCTTTTGTATGCTATCTCCACCTTTAAATTATAAACTCATTGAGGGCAGGGATTATCTTTCTTTTTATGAATTGTATCCCCAGCACTTAACACATAGTAGGTGCTTACTAAAGGTTTATTGCATTTGATTGGATTGTTACAGGAGCTTTCATGGTCAAACTCCTAAAAAAAGTTATTGAAACTCATTGCTTCCACTTCTCTTCTCACTCACTTCTCTACCTGTTACAACCTGGTTTCCAAATTTATCACTCAACTGAAATTACTTTCTTGAAAGTTATCAATCTCTTAATTGAAAAATATGGCCTTTCCTGAGCCCCCATACTTCTTAACTCTCTATAGCATTTGACACTAATGTCCACATTTTCCTGTTGGATACTTTATCTTCTCTGGATTTTCATGGTACTGTTCTTTTGGTTCTTCCTCTACCTATCTGACTGCTACTTTAGAGTATGCTTTTCTGGTTCATGATCCATATAATGTCCATTAACTGTAGGTATACACCAAAGCTCTATGTTCTAGTCCATCTTCTCTTTTCTCTGCACTCTCTCATTAGATGACCTTATCACCACCCCTAACTCCTAGATCTACATATGTTGTGCTAGTCTCTCTGCTGAGCTCTAGCCCTGAATCTCCAACTATTAGACATTTCAAACCGGATGACCCATGGATATCTCAAACTCAACATGTCCAAACTGAACTCATTACCCATACCTCCCTCAAACCCAGCCTTATACTTGAACGTCCATATTTTTATCAAGATCACTACCATTCTTCTAGGAACCCAAGTTTGCAACCTCGTTTTCATGGACTCTCCATTTTCTCTCACCCCACATATTCAATCAGTTGCCAAATCTTGTAATTTCTAATCACTTAGTCAATAAACACGTATTAAGTACTGTAACGGGACAAGTTAGAGCCTACCCCAAACATCGTTGGACCTCCACACCCAGACGCCACCTGAGAAACCTCAGGGCTCTGAGGTATGGGAGGAACAAGATGGAGTCTGGAGGAAGGGTCTCGTCCTTGTTGGCAACATGGTGCAGGGTTCTTTTCCAGATTTACCTGTGCACAGGTGAATCATGGGGAGAGCGGGGGGAAGGAAAGGGGAGGAGAATAGGTGGAGAGTAGGCGGAGAGTAGACGGACCAAGACAGCCCTGGTACTATGTAATAAAGGCTATAAAATCTGGTCACTGACTTTATTAAACGGAGCTATTCACCACCTTTGCTTCCCGCCTCTGCATTGCCCATGAGATTAGGCCTTTGCTGGACAAAGGCCAGGGAGTATGGGGTAAGAGAAACCCCTACAAGTGGCGCCCAAATGTGGGGCACCGAGCAGAGCCACATGCTTACCCCCCACGATCCCCAAGGTGCCTCCTTCGGGAGGGTAAGGAGCACAGCCTTGGGACGAATTCACGAGAGAAGGAGAAGAGCAGAAGGGAAGATTGCGCAGCGCACACCCTTGGGACAAATCCAAATTTCTCAGCGGGAAGCACCATCCTGTCTCCGTGGGCAACCCAGCTTAAGCTGGTGAGGTAAGGAATTTTCCTTATCATGAGGCAGGCGGAGTCCTTAGGACTGCCGCAGATCAGGCCGCATTCGTAAGAATTATATATAAGCCGGCCAAGGACCAGGGATGTACTATCACCCCCCAGATTATCAAGGGTTTTCTTAAAGTAGTGGAAAAAACACCCCCTTGGACCACACAGCGACCCCTTTACTGCGGGGTCTTGAAAAGTCATAGGGGACCAGTTAACAAGCTAAGAGTCAGAAAACCCTGGGGGCTTGGAACCCAGCACAGTTTTTCTATATAATCTTATCAAAGAGGCTCTTAAAGCCACCGAAGGCTGCTCTGAGAAACAGCCTAGGCAGTTTACAGCCCATTCAGACCACACCCTCTACCTCTCTGGTTGTACTCTGGAACAATCGCGACCATCCTCCCCAAATTCAGTCTCAGAAACAAGTGGGAGAGAGGGAGGAGAGACAGAGACTGAAACAAGAAATACAAGAGCTGAGTTGAAAATTAGAAAAATTGTCAGCTCACTCAGCTCCACAGAAAAGGGTCTGTTTCAAAGAGGAAGTTAGCCAAAAGCCACGTGGGAATAAGACAAAGGCAGAGATTTCTATGATAATAGAGCAAAAGAGAGCAATTAAGGATTATGTTAAAATCCCCTCTTATCAAGATTAGACTAAAAGACTTGGGTTCCTATGTACTTACTCCCAACTCCTTAATCTAAATCCAATCTATGCATTTGGGAATATAAAATACATTATATGAAAGTTCTGAAGAAGCTAGTAAGAGAAAGATGTCTCTTAAACAACTGGAAGAGACCAACCGGGGATCTGCCCCAGATCATCTTAAAAGCAGGGTCTCCACGACCCCAATAAAGCATGGCACCTGGCCTCTGTTACATCAGAGGGCCAAGCACTTTGTGTATAGGATTCACAAAATCCTCTGTTTTTTGTTGTTTATGTTGGAAAAGAGAA
>JAQQSZ010002747.1:0-14659 GCA_028646595.1 Phalanger gymnotis
GGAGAGAATTTGGAACTCAAAGTTTTAAAAAATAGATGTTCAAAAACAAAAACAAAATTGTTTTTGCATGCACCTAGAAAATAAGATACACAGGCAATGGGGCATAGATATTTATCTAGCCCTATAAGAAGGAAAGGGAAAAGGGTATGGGAGGTGAGTGGGGTTACAGAAGGGAGGGCTGACTGGGGAACAGGGCAACCAGAATATACGCCCTCTTGGAGTGGGGGGGAGGGTAGAAATGGGGAGAAAATTTGTAATTCAAACTCCTGTGAAAATCAATGCTGAAAACTAAATATATTAAATAATAAAAAAAATTAAAAAAATGTATACACTCTCCAGCCATCTTCCCTAGACATGGAAAAATGAAGACCAGGATAGAATGTCAAAGATTTTTCTGCATGCATATAGGATTTGGCAGCAGAAAAAAAATATTGAGCTCCTCCTGTGCTCTTGGAACCACGCTGCTGATTCCCAGATTCAATCACAGTGTCTTTTAATAGTAGAGATGCTACCTCACACCCCTTCATCCTGGTCCAGTGGTTTCTCCCCAGTGAAACTCCTGAGAGAAAGAAATGCCTGCCATGTGTCTCATGTTATCTGGCAACTTTTTAAAAAATGAGACCAGAACAATTTCAAATCCTCCCTCAGAGGGAAATCCTCATATTCCTGTTTTAATTATATGATGAATTAAGCCCCAGTGAACTGCTTTAGTAAATCAATTGGATAACGGTTGGGACTTCAGGAGAAAACAAGGGGAAACTCTGAAGGTTCTATTCGAAGAAGAAGGGGGAAGAGAGAGTGAATAGCTATGGGCCCTAGGAAAGGGTCAGATTTGAGCTGGCAAGGAACACAGGAGCAATGTAATAACTTCTTCTCCAAGCTGCGTTATTGTTGGCAAGCTCCTAAGATTCTGTTCAGGGACCTCCCATGATGTCCAGCAGAATTTAGAAAGAGATCAGAGTGAGGGGGTGTATTCACTTTAATTAGGGTTATTTATAGGATTGGGATTGTTGGGTGTTTTCTTTTTCTTCTTCTTTTTCAAGGGGCATCGTCAGCTTTTCTGGTCTTCTCATTATGGAAACAAACAACTTGGTGACCACACAAATTTTCCAGTCAGCCCCAGCTTGGGGGATTGGCATGAGACTCTAATGATTCCTGGGGCCTCTGCTGAGTCAGGTAGAGGTTGAGCTGAGCTTGGAAGAGTGAGGGATTGGAAGGATTGTGCAGAGGATCACAGGAAGAATTGCTGGATGTTGCTTGATGTTTCTGGAAGGGAATTCTCCAGACCAGTAGGTTTACAATCCTTTAAAGTATAGTTCCTACACATGGTGGTAGTTGTACAATTAGCATCCATTTATAAAGGTAAGGAGAAAAAAACTTGAACTTAAAAAAAATTTCCATAAATTCCCTAATGCTTACAGACTAATTTGCTTTTTTATTAAATCACAATAGAAAAATGATTGTTACACTTCTTCAAACCCTAAGTCGTCCATATGCAATGTGGACAAGCTGCTCAACCATCATGGAGCTCAGTAAAATGTACAGGGTTAGAATAGATAGCCTCTGAAGCCCCTTTCAGATTGAAATCCTTTTTTCCTTCTTGCTCTAAATCTAAGAAAATACATCCTTTAAGTATTAAATGGTATAAGCACACCATTTATTTATTGGATACCCCTTGTAATGTTTCTGAAGAAATCCAAGGGTCTGACACCCACAGGTTGAAAACCTTTGTTCTAGACTTCTGGATACTGGGGACTTTGACAGACACTGAATTAGAGATACAGTTTGGTCCAGCACCTTCCACTATGTGTTGTCTCTCAAGCTGTCTCTTCCCTCCTGAGCTAAGCACCTTAAAAAGCCATTTATGCTTGGTGTCTTCACTTTCCATTCTCTCACTGTTTTCTAGACCTCTGCAATCTGGCTTCTGACCTCAACATTCAAATGGAAAAGCTCTCTCTCAGTGATCTGTGACACTTCTTGTATTTATGTGCTTTCTACTGGCCCAGGAAAAAAGACCCACCTTTAGGGACAATTTCAGCCAGTCACCATCTTCTCTTACCTACCATTCCTCACTTAAACTGCCCTGCATATATCCCAGGAATCTAAAGTATTTATTTATATTTATTATAATAATTTAAGCACATTTCTCCCAGTCCCAAACCCCAACAGGCACACACACACACACACACACACACACACACACACACACACAGAGTTCCCACTGTCACACTGACCAGACAAACTCCACTCTATCAGCTTGACTTAACTCTCTTTCAAAAAGAGAGGGGGGAAATGGTGGGAAATTGTTTTCCAGAGAACTTAGCTTGCCAAAGACAGCATCTTTTGATTTAGATCAAGGCTAAAAGGAGGTGGGAAGGGGGGAGATTAACAATGAGGCAAATTCACTTATAAGAGTCATAATAAGAGGATTCCTTGTGAGGAATATTTCCTCCAACTATTTACTCTATTATTCTCAAGAATTTGGTTCACTCCAGGCAGTTCAAGCCAATGCAGAAATCTTCCAAGCTTCTATTTTGTTCCTATGCTCTCAGAGAGCCATTCCTTGGGGTGTCAGAGGATGACCACCCTCCTATTGGCCTCTGCCAGGCCCATGGTTGTGCAATTGTCAATTTGCAAAACCAAGCCACTAAAAGTCCTGCCAGACTAAACTTTACCCGAAAACAATTCAAGTGCAAATGCTAGTAATTTTGTTTTTTCTTTTGGGTCCCAAAAGATAATCCGAAGAGACATTTGTCCTGGAGAAATTGGCTAAAACAGGTCAAGTCAACAAGTCGTACTGCATGCCAGGTACTGTGTTAAGCCTGGGAATATAAAGAAAGGCAAAAGCAATTTCCGCCCTCTGGGAGATCACAATCTAATTGTGGGGAAGGAGGAGAAAGAATTTGCAAACAGCTATGTCCAAATTATACGCACACGCACGCGCACTCACAGACGTATATGTATATACGTATATACACACATACACATCTACATATATACACATATTTATATATACAAACACATATAATACATATAATTATATGTGGATTATATATAATATGTAATTATATATAATAAATTGAGGTTAATCTCAGATGGAAGGCACTGACATTAAGGATTGGGAAAAACTTCTTGTAGAAGATGGAGTTTTAGCTGAAACTTGAAGGAAGCCAGGAAACTGACCCAAACCAAGAACTCCTACCCTCTCAGACACATGAGGTGATTGCCAAGGCTAGAAGCATCCATCTGTGAATTGATTTTCAGTCACTTGTGTTCAGTAAAATAACACAAAATCGAAGATCCAAGGCTCGGGTACTGGTGGCTGGAAGCAGCCACCATGCTTGCTGAGTAGGGAGAATAGGTAGATGAGAGGAGACTCTCCCCAATGTGAAGTCTAACAAAGAGATTCATAGAGATACACACACACACACACACACACATGCACACACAAGGGAAGAAAGAGGCCAGAGGGTAGAGTCATTCCATTTGAACTAATTGGTGCCCCCTTCAAGGGGATCAAGTCCTTCAGCTGTAAGTCACATGTATCACCAAAAGTGACCAAAGGAGCTCAGCTCCATGGAATGGCCTATACCCAACTTATGTTCCATGGGCTATGCTCCAATCAAACTCCCACTACATTTATACATCTCTGTATGCATTCTCTAAACCCCAATTCAAAAGTCACTTCTTGCAGGAAGACTTCCTTGATCCTCCCCATACCAGTTCTCAAGCAGTAACTACCTTGCCTCTTGCCCTACCTATATCTTATTTAGATATAGGTATTCATTTATACTTCTTGTGTAGTTATTGTTTCTTCTTTTATATTGGAGTTATATGTACTAATGTCATTCCTTTGCTAGACTAAGGTCTATAAGGGCAGGAAATAAACTTAATTTAAACTTTATATTTACTCCTACATCTAGTACAGAGCTCTGCAAACAGTAGATACATTACAAATGGTTGTGGAATTTAATTCTACCCCACAAATTATTTCCTTAGGTCCAGTATAAATCTTTTCCAGCTCAGTCTGCCTTAACCAGCTTTGAAATTGGATTGACCCAATGGCAATAATAGTTCCAAGCTTTTTTTGCTAGGGAATCTTCATTCCCACAAAAGAAGCATTTTCCCCTCAGTTCAGTTGCTGCCATTACAGCACTGGGATTTTATGAACAAGGCCCTAAATCTGGACCAATGAAAGGAGCTAAGACTTCATAGCTTCCCAGATGGAGAGCCCAGCAAAAGAGACAAAGTACCTCAAACAGAGTTTTCTTTCTCTAAGTAAGGACTTGTTCCAAAATGGCTCTATGATCTCAATGTCCCAAAAGATAAGGATGGTTCTCCTTTACCTGATATAATCACCACTTCCCTTTCTTTACCTATGTATCTTCTATCCATGAACTTGCAAATGTATACATCTGGCATGAACATAGGCATTTGCATAGTAGATGGAGGTCTGGGCCTGAAATCAAGATTTGTCTTCATGAGTTCAAATCTGGCCTCAGACACTTATTGGCTAGGTGACCTTGAGCAAGTCGACTAACCCTGTTTGCCTCAGTTTTCTCATCTGTAAAATGAGCTGGAGAAGGAAATGGCAAACCACTCCGCTATCTTTGGCAAGGAAACCCCAAATGGGGTCATGAAGATTCAGACACCACTAAAAATGACTGAACAACAACACCAGAAAGGAAGAGATACTGGTTTATTTTTTTCCTTCTTTCTGAGGTTTTCTCTGAAGTTGCTGTAGAAATAACTTTTTAAAAAGAATATCTCTTATCCATCTATAAGAAGGTGTGCCCCATGACTTGGACTTCTACATACCCGCTCTTTCTCTCCACAAGCAACCCCGACAGGCTCATCCCTTTTCCTTTTGTTAAAGTTTCTTTATTATTATGAACTTAAATGTCAACAAACAAGTACCTTTCCATATAGAAACCCAAAGAGAAAAGGAGGGTTGTCTATGAAACCATGAATCTCTACTATGTTCAGTTTGGTTTTCCTGAAGTATATATGAAATTGACCAGGGGAGCGGTCACTGCTCTCAGCTTGTCTATGTGCCATAATGAAAATTCCTTCTATTCTCTTCTGTATTTTTAGAACATTTCCTTGATGATCTTCCTTTCTTCCTTTTCTTTGGAAACAATATTGCTACCCTCCCCTTTCCCAGGCCTCACCCCCACCAAAATTAAAGCTCTTCCCTTACAAACTAATAAGTACATTCAAGTGAAGCAAAACATTGACCATGTCTGAAAATACATGCCTCCCTCTGCACCATTGCTTCTGCAACCATTCGTCTGCATCCATCACTTCTCTGCCAAGAAGACTCATCCTTTTTCCTAAGCAAAGGAATGTGTATCTTTTACTGGTGCTTAGTTGGGCAATGGAAGGTTTGTTAGTTGTGCAGTAGCTTTCTTTCTATAATCCTGGCTGTGAATATTTTCACCTTATCCCTTTTGTTCTATGGCAGATTTTGCCCTGGAATGTGGGCAGGGGGAAAGGCTTATCAGCATTGCAGATGTGAGGGGAAACGGAATACGTATTTACATAGCACCTTTGCATGCCAGGCATCATGCTAAGCATTATTATCTCCATTTTACAGTGGAGAAAACCAAGGCAAATTGAGGTCAAGTGACTTGCTCAGGGTCACATAGCTAGTAAGTGTCTGAATATGGATTTGAACTCAAGTCTTCCTGACTCCAGGCCCAGCACTCCCCTGTATTACCTACCTGCCTCTAGTGGCTTAAGTGACTGTTCATTAATGTTTCTGATGATACTTTTCTTGTGTTCTACACAATCTAGTCTCAAATACTAGGTAGCTATGTTACCCTGGGCAAGTCATGTAACTTCTGTCTGCCTCAATTTCCTCAACTGTCAATGAGAAAAATTAGTACCTATCTCAGTATTGTTATTGAGGATTCAATGAGATATTTATAAGTTTCTGGTATATAATATGTACTTAATAAATGCTTATTCCTGCTCCTCCCCCTAATAAGAAAGGAGCCAGAAAAGTTACAGAACTATTCATGTATCATATCCCCCATATTTTCTAGGTCTGGATTAAATTATATCTGTTTTCAGAGTCTATATATGCAAGACTCTCAGCACAGTCCTCATCTGAGGACAGAATTGAGCTGTTGCCCAGGTCTGAGGCCTATTCCAAAAGTAGAAAGATAAAGAATATCACTGAAGGACATAGAAGGCTAAGGCAACTTGGAATGACAATAGTGCCATTTTCTATCTTAAAAGTCAAATCCCATCACCACCAAATATCATTGTATATAAAATTTCTACACAATAACACATTTTTCATCCACTTAGCCAAGCGCTCACTGGTTTCAAGCAATACTTGCCATAGCTCAATTCAAGGCATCAAAAAAAATTGGATAGCCCCTCACTGACTCCGAAATCCGTGGTATTATTTCGGTTAATATCTGCTGCAGTCTATAGCTCCTAGCCCCCATTCCAACAAACCTATATACCACATCAGAACAAATAACATATTAATATAAAGCAAGAAAGCATGCAATTTAATTAAAAATAGAATAGCAGGGCAAATAGCAGCAAATTGAATCAGGTAGCCACGCCAAATGGCTTCAAAGTGTTTTGCTTGATCCCTTGTGTCTCAATCTCAGTATTCTTAAGGAATACTGTTGACTTCTTGGAAACAAGAAGGAAAGACTCTTGCTACATCTCTCCCCACTTCCATCCCATCTTTCCCCGTGTTCCCACAACCACGAGCCTTGCTAATGCCTACAAAACTTCCATCACCCTTTAAACTGAGTGTTTGGGGCGCACATTTATCTCATCAGAGTCTACAGAACCCATGCATGGCTTTCTGGGAGGTTTGTTCAAAGATTCCTCCAATGCACAAGGCTTTCTGTAGATTGTAAGAACATGGAGTTAAATTTTTTTTTTAAAACCAGCCCTTTACAGGCACAAAGAACATTCCAGGACTCTTCCAAAGAAGTAGGCTCCATGGCAACCTCTCAGCCTTCTGCTCTTGATAAACATAGCACTTCTGTCACTGATGATTCCCATCTCTTAATAAGATTCAAAGTCACTGAATGAGAGTGAAACATAGCCTTTGGAGACTTTGTTGAAGACACAGAATAGTAGCACCCATAATTTTACGTTTTAAAGCTACAGAATAAACTGAAATGTTATTTGTCCAGAATCCCAGTTTCCTAGTTTGTGCTCATTTGTTCTGACTTCTACACATTGGGAAGATTCACAAACCAAACTGGCAGTGTAAACAGGTGTACTATGTGCTGACTCTGGGCTCCCTCTCTCAAGCCACACTCAGACTAGGAGATTGGATCTCTAGAGGAAGGATATTGCTCCCCTCTGAGTTCTAGTAAAAAACCCTGAGGAGTATGGGGCGGTTTCTCTAGTTTTATATCTCATAATCCCCCATCCAAATGTATCCCCCAATATTATTGCCAGTTAATATTACCCCAATATCATTTAACCATTGATTACTGACCCAAAATCAACATCAATTATATAGCATGCACTTAAGTATAAAAATCCTTCCCCCAACCTGAAACCAAGGCACATTCTCTCCCCTGCATACCCGCATAGTCCCTGGGACAGTGGCATAAAATGCAAAGTATTTGCTATAAAGCCAGACCACCAAGTTTAATTCTGGTTGTGGTGTAGACAATAGGCATTACTACTTTTCTTGTATGACATGGTATCTCACTGCCAGGTCAATTTACTGCTAGAATGAACGAAGCAGGTTGCTTCTCAGGCCTGTGTCCTCACCAGGCTAGGCTACTGTAGCTTCTGCAGACTCCACTGTTTCCTTCCTGTGCTGGACCTCCACTCTATTTTCTAATCTTTCAAAGACCACAAGGTTGGAATATGGTCTATTCCATTTGTGAAACTAATTTAAGATCAAGGAAAAATAAATATGACAGAGACAGAAGAAACAGCAGCACCAAGTGTCCAGACACACATGGTAACCAAGTGAGCAAGGTCTTCTAAAGCTTACAGCATTTCTTCCTCCTCATTCAGAAGCCACCAGGGAGGTAGGGGGCATCCATCTGTTCATGCCTTTTGTATCAACATCTCGGCAGCCAAATGAAAAGGCTTTTCGTCACCGTGAGATAAACCATGATAACTGTCAAGAAGTACAAGATCTTTGCACATGCTCTTAAATCTGGAGGACCACCCCTCAATCACATACTTCCAGAAGTAGGCTCACCAAACCTCCACATTGATTCCATGCCAAAAAAGTGCTTCATGCTTAAAGAACTGGAACCCAATTGGCCAATGAGAAGTAGAAAGAAGACTGAACTTGGAATCAGAGGATTGACTTGGGTCTCATACTTTTCATTTGTTAGCTGTTTGATTTAGGACAAATCTCTTAATATTTCTGAACCTCCATTTTCTCATCAATGAAATGGGGATAATAATACTTATACTAAGTGTCTCAAGAGGCATCATTATACAGAGAATATAGAACTGGCCTCCAAGTCAGAAAGACCTGGACTCAAATCTTACTTCTGACACAGCACTGTGCCTCTCAGTGCCCCACACAACACTTTATGACCATACTTGCAGAACCATTACTTGTCTGCATTAATAAAGGGATTTCCTCACTGAAAGTTCCCTACACCAATAAAATCATGAGTCTGGGCAAAAACAACAACAAAAACTACCTACTTTATAGGATTGTTGTAAAGAAAGTTCTTTGTAAATCTTAAAGCTACACAATTGTGAGCTATTATAGTGAGCTATTTTTGGGAATGTAAACCCAGTAATTGCATATAGATAGATACTACTGATTAAAATTATCTCCTTTAGTTTTCTATTTCTTTTTTTTCTCCAGTGGAGGGGGAGGTGAGAGGGAGGAAAAAAATAAGTGCTTCACAATTTTGAAAAATTGAAACAATAAAAATATATATGAGAAATTCAAAGAAATGTGGACTTATATGAACTGATATAAAGCAAAGAAAGCAGAACCAAATGAATAATATGAATAATGACTACATTAATAGAAATGAAAACAACACTAAGAGGCATGTGAACTCATTAAATCCAATGACCTAAACTAGTGCCAGAGAACAAATGATAAAACCTACTTGCCTCCACCTTCCTTAGAGGTGGAGAACAGTATGTGTGGAATGTTGTAAACGTTGTCAGAAAGGACATATATTGGTTTTGCCTAACTCTTTTCTTTATTATAGGGGGAAGGTTGTTTGGAGAGAATTAGAAGGAAGGTGATATGTTGTAAATGACTGTGTTACAAAATCTTTTACTCCTCCCTAATTTCCAATCTTACTTCACATTCTGACTTTTCCTTCTCTCCTAAAGCTTCCCACAACACCCTCTCCCCCATACTCCCATCTGAAGACATCTATTCATACCTTCTGAGGAAATCAAAACCATTCCCCAAAGGTCCTCCATCTTCCCTCAGAACTCCTTTTCTTCAGTCTTGCTATTTCTTCCTTTACTCTAGTTTAACTAGAGAATCTTTCTTGTCCAAGGCCAACCCTCTATGTATTGCCTTGATTCCATCCCCTCGTGTCTTCTCTGGCAGATTGCCTGCACTATTACCACCACCATCACCCCCTCCTTTAATCTTCAAACTATATTTACTGGCTTCTCTTCTGCCTACAGACATACCCATTTCTCTCATCATTTTAAAAAAGAAAACCTCTGCGTCTATCCTATGATTCACACTAATTATCATGCTTTATCTCCTGTTCCCTTCTCAACCCAACTCCTCAAGAAAACCATCTGCACTGGATGCCTCCTCTTCCTCTCCTTTCACTGTCTTGCTAAATCTGAAATCTGGGTTCTGATCTAATCACTTAACTGACCCTTCTCTCGTTAAAGTCTCCAGTGATCTCTTAATTGCTAAGTCTAAGCCTTTTCTCAATACTCATCCTTTCTTATCTTCACCTACATCATGGATAAAAATGATAGACAAGACTGGACCAAGGAACAGAGCCCTGTAATGCTCTACTAGAGCCCTTCTTCCAGATTTATGTCTACCCTTTAAACAACATTCTTTGAGTCTCATTAGTCAACTAGTTCTAAGCCCTGCTAATTATACTATCATCAAATTCACATTTCTTCGTTTTAACCACAACTGATATTATGAAACATTTTATTAAATGACTTGCTGGAATTTAGGTATAAAATACTTGTGGCACTCTTACCTAAAAAATTTGTCTGAAAAGTGAATTAGTTTAGCCTAGGATGATTTCTTCTTGATGAACCTATACTGGCACTAAGTAATCACTTTCTTCCTTCCAAAATATTTACAGAAAGTTACTAATTTGTTCTATCATTTTAACTAGGACATCAAGTGATAGAGTTTCTAATCTTGTCTCAGAAACTTGCTAACTGTGTGACCCTGGGTAAGCCACTTAACTTCTCTCTCCCTCAGTTTCCTCAACTATAAAATGGGGATAATAATAGTACCTACCCCCCCAGGGCTGTTAGGAGGATCAAATGAGATAATATATGTAAAGCACTTAGTACAGTGCCTGGCACATAGGCACTTAAATCCTCATTCCCTTCCCCTTCTCCTGCCATCAACAGTGACAAAGCCAGACGTGGAACCCAGGTCACTTTCTAAAATAGCACACTTAGTTTACAAGATAGGGCAAATTTGGGATGGTTACAAATATTATACATATATGTGTATATGTGTATATGCATATGTGTGTATATGTATATATGTGTATATATATATATGTGTGTGTGTGTGTGTGTGTATATATATATATATATATATATACATGAAACTACATATATTTTCTCCCTCTTCCTTCCCCCCTCCACCACTCCCAGGGCACAATGAGGTTTATTGAAGGGTTCTTTTATAAGTGAGGTCTCCTGCTATGTTAAAAAATGATTTATTTTTAAAATTCAAATTACATGCAATTTTTCAAGAGCATATCTATTGTGTAAATGGATGAATAAGACAAGATTTATTAAGTGTAACTTACTATGTGTGAAGCTCAGTGAAGTGAATTATGCTTATAGATATGACTTTCTAATTGTTAGAGGTCTTGGCTGTCTAAAGCTGAAATTGTTTCCTTTCCAACTCTCTTTTATAATTCACTCCTGACTGTCAGTGCTTTAGGCTGGGGATGTGTATGGACAAAGCCAGGTTATGGCTGGACTTGGCTGCCTTTAGGAAGAATTCTAGCCCACCCACAGTTGTGGCTCAGCCAAAGGGACAGCAACCCTTGATACTGAACTGTAAATTTTTTGTTAACAGAAGCCTCTTTCAGTACAGGTCCACTCCATTACATTGCTAACATTTGCATGAAGAGAACAAGATTCGTGGCCATCTGATATCTCTCTTCCTCCTCCCAAGAGTTGAAACCAGAAGAAAGAGGAGTTTTACAGACCCAGAGGAGATGCCTACATAGCGGGCTCAACCTAAGCAAACAGAAATTGATGCACTCTGGTAGGACTTTTGCTTACTAGCAACCACATGAGAAGGATCAGCAATATGGAATCATGTCAGAGTCTGCAATGCAGTGTTTTCTGTCTCATGGACATATGAATGTCAGCACTGGATGCATTTAAACTGTCTTTGCCCAGCAGATAGGGTCTCATGCATGCCAGGCCATCTCAATATGTTAATCATCTTGAAAATTTAACTTCTTAAGCTTAATACACTCGAATTCTTTCTTTCTCCAAAAAAAAGGTATGTGTTAATAACCCAAACTACAGATTGATGAGCTTGACATAAATTTCTAGTTAAAATGATAAAACAAATTAGTAAGTTTCTGTAAATATTTTGGAAGGAAGAAAGTGATTACTTAGTGCCATTATAGGTTCATCAAGAAGAAATCATCCTAGGCTAAACTAATTTACTTTTCAGACAATTTTTTAAGATGAGAATGCCACAAATATTTTATACCTAAATTCAAGCAAGGCATTTAATAAAGTCTTTCGTAATATCAGTTGTGGATAAAACAAAGAAATGTGAATTATGTGAAATGTGAAAGTCATTTAACAGGGCCAGTATCCTGGGGAAATGGAGAAAGAAGCTCTCTTGGTTGCATGGAGTGAACTTAGTGTCAAGAAAGCTGGGTCTGTGTTTGGACTCTGATACACTCTAGCTCTGTGAGCCTCAATATACTTGTCTGTAAATTGAAAATAATAATAAACTATCACACATGGTTGTTATGAGAAAACCTTAAAGCATTGCATACGTTGGAGTTGTTATCATTTTTATTATTATTGTATGATTCAAGTAATGCTGGAAAGTCTTCTTTTTCCAAGAATCTCTCCTTCGGTATTATGCTCTGAAATTATCCCATGAAGGCTCCATTCTTTGGAACGAGGCATTATTTCATGTTAAAATGCAAATGGCCCTAGAGCCAATAGCCCATTATTTGTCATTATGTTCCTGGCATGAATGAATTTATCAGCTCACTTTTCAGTATGACACCCAACTGAGAATAAAGCCTTTCTAGGAATGGGACATAGAATAGGCAAGTTTGGATTTAGGAGAAGGGGAAAGAAAATGAAAGAATGGTTTGGAAAAAAATCCAAAATATAGAATAGTGCGAGTCTTCCTCGTACAGTGATTATAAAGGTCCCATGAAAAGACACAAGACTGGTACAAAAAAGATACAAAGTGGAGTGAGTAAAATAAGGAAAACAATTTATAAAATAACATCAATATTGCAAAATTGAGCAATTCGGAATGGCTTAAGAACTCAGATCAAGGAAATGTTTGACAAAGACTTCCAAGGATTGATGAAGAAAAATGCTGCCTAGCTCATGGAAGAGAGATGATGGGCTTGCATTTTTTGACATGGCCAACATGAGAATTTCTTTTGCTTAACTATGTTTATGTGCTACACTTGTTCTGAATTTCTTTATTTTTTCTTTCATTCTATCTCTCTTTTTTTCCCCAATGAGTGGAAGGAGACGAGTAATAAAAAAAAAAACAAATGCTTGATAAGTAAAGAAAAATGTAAGCTCAAAAAAAAATGATTGAGACAGGCTCAGATGTTGTCAAGTACACAGCTGTTCCTGGCCTTAAGATCCAGAGTATTTGGTGTTCAGTCTTCTGGTATACTTTATTCGAGGACCTCTGGCACAGCCCACTGCATAATACATTTCCAGGACACAGACAACCATATGTAAATAGACACAAAGCCAACTACCCAAATAACCAAACTCCCCACCTTCCTCTCCACGCCCACTCTCCCCCACTCCACCCCACCTCTACCACATTGTTTTGTCACAGTGAAATCACTGGCTTTCACACTCTTCCCTTCTGATGCAATCATCTCTATAGCTATAGCATAAGAGCCAGTTTAGGGGAAGGGAACAAGCAGTTATTAAGCTCCTATGATGAGACAGGCACTGGGTTTTTATGAATATTATCCTATTTGATCCACACTAACCTGGAGTACTAGGCTTTCCTTGCTTTTATCTGCTACCTGTAGGAAGCTTCACTGTAGTACAGGAATTGCTATTGTTATTAGGACATTACCTGCTGCCTTCCTACTCTCACAGCACTACATTCCCTACTTCCTTGATTGCAATAATCTGTACTGTCTAGAAAAAGTGGACTTCAATGGGGTGCCTCAGAAACGGATCGTGGGCAACCAGAAGTCATCATGAAAGCCATGATTGCATTGCCCATGATTGCAAGTCATGATTGAGAATGGGGTGGAGGGAGGGAATGATATTTCCCCAAGCAAAGAGAGGAAAGGTGAGAGGGGACACAAGTTATAGAATGTTGTTATTATATTTTATATAATAATAGGTTTAAGACACATTTTGTATATATCATTTTATTTGATCTTCATAAATGACTCTATGAGATAAACAGTATCCATATCTCTATTTTAAATATTTAGAAACTGAAATTCACAGAAATCATGGTATAATGAAAGGAACAATAGCTCTGGAGTCAAAGGATTTGGGTTCAATTCTTGCCTCTGACCCTATATTATCTGGGTGACTTCGAGCAAGTTCCTACCAACCACAGACCTTGATTTCATCATCAGTAAAAAGCAGCAGTTAGACTACATAGCCTCTAAGGTCCCTTCCAACACTAGATCTGTGACCCTACTGACACGCCCAAGGGCACAGATATGGTATGAAACTGAACCAGAATTCAAATCCAAGTCTCTCATTCCACCTCTACTATGTTTCTCATCCTGGACTATATTACATCTCTGGTGCTTAGCACAATGTTAGGTATATGTAGATGTCTTAAAACAGTAGATGAGTCAAAAGGCAAAGTTCTTACTGGGGAAATGAAGGAAGACACAAGCAAAAGTATAATGAAAAGATCACTGAACTTGGAGTCAATGGAACTGGATCGAGGTCCTGGCTCTAATGCTTTTTGAGTTCTTCCAGAAATGCTTTTTTGGGGGCTGAGATCATTAACATTTTTCTTTGAAGCTTTGGACATAGCTGTTTTTTTTAAATTTATTTTTAATATGTTTAGTTTTCAGCATTGATTTTCACATGCGTTTGAATTACAGATTTTCTCCCCATTTCCACCCCCCCACTCCAAGATGGTGTACACTCTGGTTGCCCTGTTCCCCAGTCTGCCCTCCCCTCCGTCACCCCATTCCCCTCCCATCCCCCTTTCCCTTCCTTTCTTGTAGGGCAAGATAAATCTCTATGCCCCATTGCCTGTGCATCTTATTTTCTAGTTGCA
>JAQQSZ010002749.1:0-14658 GCA_028646595.1 Phalanger gymnotis
CTCCCTTTCTTCCTCCCTTCCAAAGACTTCAAGCAATTTGATATAGTTATATATGTAATCATGTAAAATGTATATCCACATTAGTCATGTTGTAAAAGAAGAGAACAAAAGGAAATAAATGAAAAAAAAATAGAGTAAAAATAGTGTGCTTCGGTCTGCATTCAGACTCCATCAGTTCTTTCTGTGGATGTGGATAGCATTTTCCATGATGAGTCTTTTGGAATTGTCTTGGATCATTGTATTGCTGAGAAGAACTAAGTCAGTCATAGTTGATCATTGCACAATGTTGCTGTTACTGTGCACAGTGTTTTCCTGACTCTACTTGCTTCATTTGGCATCAGTTCGTGTAAGTTTTTCCAGGTTTTTATGAAATCTGCCTGCTTGTTATTTCTTATAGCACAGTCGTATTCCATAACATTCATGTACCACAACTTGTTCAGCCATTCCCCATTTGATGGACATCCCCTCAGTTTCCAGTTCTTTGCCACCACAAAAAGAGATGCTATAAATGTGTTTGTACATATAGGTCCTTTCCCCTTGCTTTTTATAATCTCTTTGGGATACAGACCTAGAAATGGTATTCCTGGGTGTAAGAGTATGCACTGTTGGATTGCTTTCCAGAATGGTTGGATCAGTTCACATCTCCACCAACAGTGCATTGGTGTCCCAATGTTCCCACATCCTCTTTAACATTTATCATTTTCCTTTTCTGTCATAATTGTGAATGTGAGGTGGCACCTCAGAGTTGTTTTAATTTGCATTTCTCTAATCAGTAGTGATTTAGAGCATTTTTCTTATAACTATAGATAGCTTTGATTTCTTTGTTTGAAAACTGACTCTTCATATCCTTTGACCATTTATCAATTTGGGAATGACTTGTATTCTTATAAATTTGACTCAGTTATCTCTATATTTGAGAGATGCCTTTATCAGAGACATTTGCTGTAAAAAATGTTTCCCAGCT
Source organism: Phalanger gymnotis (assembly GCA_028646595.1). Taxonomy (NCBI): domain Eukaryota; kingdom Metazoa; phylum Chordata; class Mammalia; order Diprotodontia; family Phalangeridae; genus Phalanger; species Phalanger gymnotis. Next base: position 965 of record JAQQSZ010002749.1, read on the forward strand.
TTCTGCCTGATCTTGGTTGAACTGGTTTTGCTTGTACGAAAACTTTTAAATTTAATATAATCAAAATTATCCATTTTACATCTCATAATGCTCTGTCTCTTATTTAGTAAAAAATTCTTCCCTTCTTCATAGATCTGACAAGTAAACTGTTACTTGCACTTCTAATTTGCTTATGGATGTCTAAAACATGTATCAATTTTGACATTATCTTGGTATATGATCTAAGATATTGGTCTATATCTAGTTTCTGCCATGCTGTTTTATAGTTTTCCAAGAAGTTTTTGTCAGATAGCCCAGTGGAACTTCAAAGGGGTCAAATGAGACTTGTTATGTGTTGGTAAGTGGGTAAAAGGGTAGTGCCATAGAGAACCTTTAGGACTGATAAGATTGGAGTTGTCAGTTCCAGGAGGCTTTGACATGTGTTGTTCTGCTTTGAACAGGCTATTATTTAAAATAAAATGAATGGCCAGTGTGGGGAAATCAAAGGACAGGCTTAGTGGGATGGGAAAAGTGATGAGAAGTTTGTACCTCTCCTTTCTCCATAGTATGCAAGCCGTATGGCTGTGGTCTGCCTGCCTATCAAGAGTAGAAGGAAATTGCTACCCAGGAAGTCCACTTAGCCTTATAGCATTTCAAATCCATCAGGCTGGCTACCAGGATAAGAAATCTTCAAGTAGAGGATCTAGACTAATTATCTTGAAATTTTCCATCTCTCTCTATAGTCTCCTTTTTTCTTCATTAAAATGTTTGTACGCATGTTACAAGGAAACAGGCTTTGAAAATTCCACGCTTACAAATATTGCTAAGTTTGTGAGATGTCATCAGATCATCCAGACATCATTAGGATAGGGATAGGGAGCGGACTTGTGATTTCAGTATTGTAAGGAATTCCTTGGTGAGAAAATTCCTTCGGGGCGGTGCAGTGAATAGAGCACCGGCCCTGGAGTCAGGAGGACCTGGGTTCAAATCCGGCCTCAGACACTTGACACCCTTACTGTGTGACCTTGGGCAAGTTACTTAACCCCAATTGCCCTGCCTTCCCCACTCCAAAAAAAAAAAAAAAAAGAGAAAATTCCTTCTACCAATGTGGGTCAGCACCTTCTGTGCATTGCTTGGATAATGACAGGTTAAATGACTTGCCCAGGGTCATATAGACAATTTATGTCATACAGCACAAAAGAACATTACCTCCTAACCATGCTATTTGTCTAATTGTTTCTATTTCTGTTTTGGGTTCTTTAATCCTGGGGCTTTGGTGAATAAATATCAACATCATCCTTTCTTTCTTTCTTTCTTTCTTTCTTTCTTTCTTTCTTTCTTTCTTTCTTTCTTTCTTTCTAGCCATGTAGTAAGAATTACATATAGAATGATGCCCATGAAGCACCGTATGATCCTCAGTCAATGACAACAAAAATTTAAAAAAACAATTAAAAGAATTAGGGTATGATAAAAAAAAACCCACCAGGATGTCTTTGGGAAAGGAAGAATACATTCGTAGGCAGATCTGCCTCCTTAGCAACCCTAGCTATTGTGGTCCCCAGGTAGGAAGTGGCCTCAGGTTAAATGGTCACAGCAGGGGTTCTCAACCTGAGGTCCACAAGTTTGTTTTAAAACTCTTGACAGCTTATTTCAATATAATTGATTTCCTTCATAATCTTATTATTTTATTTAATTCATTTAAAAATACTATTCTGAGATGAGATCCATAGGTCTTGCCATACTGCCAGAAGAGTCCATAACACAAAAAAGGTTAAGAGCCCTAAGAAAGGTTAAGAGCCCTAACCCTAGGGCTACAGTCTTTCTGGGGAGAATAAAAGGACTGACTAGGGTGAGGAGAAGGAAGGTGATGAGAAAGCCTTTGCCAAATTTTCCTTAGAGGAATAAAGCTTATGCTACTGAACAGATGTCATCATCAGTGGATTCAGATGGCCTGCACCTAAGGGAATTCCTTAAGAATAGCTAGCTTGCTTGAAGGACCATTTACTACAGGGCTGTCAGAGTGTTTTGGAAGTGTCCAGAGAAACAGATGTGCCATATCATTCTTTTTTTGTTTGTTTTGTTAAATTCACATTTTTTTAAAGCTAGAAAGGAACATGGAAATATTTTGTTAATCCTAATGACAGTATTTGCTAAGCCTCTGGAATGTACATTAAATAAAATCTGTAATCATCCTGAAAACAGTTGAATTGAGCATTGGATGGGGGTGGGTGGGAGTTGATAAGTGTCTTTTTTTAATTAATAAATCCTGTCAGAGAAATCTGATAGGATAAAAATGAATAGAAAATAGCGTGTTTTTTTTTTTTTGTAAGACTGTGGAAAGCATTTTTATTTTCAGAATGAGGTTAGCTTGGCCAAGATATGAACAGTGTCACTCACGGGAGGCTCCTGGAATTTCAACTGTAAAGGCAACTGGTAAACAGAATAGCTCCCTACCACCTTTTACCCACCCATCTCCCCTATTTTCTGTACTCAGCAAATGAGATTCCACAAAGGGACTTTATCCAAGTGGCTTCTGTAAGCCAACATGACCTAATAAACAAAAATCGTAGAATTCCATTAAAAGAATTATAGACTATCAGGGCTGGAGGAGGTCTCAGAGCGCATTTAGCCCGATAGCTAAATTGCAAGTCCACTTCCTAATATGTCTGACATGTGATCATTTCATTTCTGCTTGAACACATCCTATGATGGGGTTACTTTTCTCCTGAGACAACTTACTACAGTTTTAGACAGTTCTATTTGCTAGGAGGTTGGTTTTTCGACCAATGCCAAGTATAATTTACATTCTGGGTCACACAGTTAATTAGACTTAAAATGGGGGGATGGGAGCCCAGGTCTTCCTACCTCCAGGCCCAATACACTAGCCATCCCAGTGCTCATCATATGCTGTATTTCTGTGATTTCAACCAATTTTAGCTCAGTGAAGTGTTAAAATAAATTTCTAAAAGTTACATATAATTTTTCTGGACAGGAAGGAAACTATTGCAAGAAAACTTTTAAATTTCTCAACAAATTATTTCACTCTCCCTGCAAAAAACAGAATCTTATTTCAGTTACCCACATTATCAAGAATACTACACACACTCAAACATACACACATGTTTTTTTTTTTACTATGAATGATATTTCTGTCCTAGAGCATCTAAGAAATACTATTTTATAGCAATATACAGTCTTTGCAGTACTTTCTTTCCCCTGAAAAAATACACCTTCCTCCTCACTATGGGCTACCAGGTGGTGTTTTTTCCTTTAATGTAGGAGACTACTTCCATTTACCTGAGGTACTGATATTCCTCTTTTTGGCCTTAATTACCTACTAGTTCTATTTTGGTTTATTTGGTCCTTGAACTCCCAGGGGACCATCTCAAGCCTGCCCTCAAAAGAAGAAAACCTTTATAGTATCCTTAGTTTGGGCTCTCCAGGGAGCCTCTGGGCCTTGGGACAGTGTGTGACATTGCCCTTTTGGACAATAGGGCATTCATTTGGTATCTGTGGGCTTATACCTAAATTTAAATTTTTTTCAAGACTCAGATAGCTGGCTAGCTATGACTGCTTAAGTCAATAGGCTAGGTTTTCTCCAGGAGTGAGTAACCACCTTGGAGGCATTATCATAGGAGGATGGGGTTTGCTAGAGTGCTTGATACCTTTAGAAATCCAGAGAATGATTTATTATGTCCAAAGGACATTCATCATAAATTATTAAAACATGTCTATTGAATTAACAGGTGACAAAATTGAATACAGGATTTAAAATATCTTGAAAAACTGTTTGTGGAGCAGCTAGATGGTACAGTGAGTAGAGCACTGGGCCTGGAGTCAGGAGGACCTGAGTTCAAATCCAGCCTCAGACACTCAACACACAAACTAGCTGTGTGATCTTGGGCAAGTCACTTAATCCCAATTGCCCTGTCTTCCCCCCTCCAAAAAAGAAAAAAAAAACACATTTGTACTATAAGAAGAGAATTTCTAAGAAAGATAGCTAATATTTCCTATAAAATCAGGTAATGGTGTTTTCTGGGAAATTAGACTATGGAATTATAGATTTTAGAATTAGAATGTACTTTAGAAGTCATTGAATCTAACACCGTCTTTACACAATAAGGAAACTGAGGCAAAGAGAGGTGAAGTTCTTGGCCAGGCGTCATATAGCTACTGAGCACCCGAGGTAGGTTTTGAACCCAGGTCTTCTTTACTCCAAGTCCAATGCCGTATTCATGCTGTTTCTCTTTTGATTATAATCATTTAGTTTCTAGATGTATTTGTGAAAGATTATTAATGCTAATAATATTCACATTGGAATGTAAAGACCTTGGTATTAGCCAGGGCTCTGTCACTCTGAAAAACTATGTGACAGGGCAAGTGTGTCTCACCTGGATTATGATTAACTAATCATTTATCTCTGATGTCACAGACTGGGAGCTAGGAAGTAGTGGCCAGGGGATGGCTCCCTGCTGTTGATCAAGGGACATGGAAGTTTATAGTATAGAAAGTAATTCCTAAGTAGCTAAAAACTAAACTGTATGTTGATAAAACATCAAATCATAGATCACAACTGAAAATGACCTTGGTAGGTTTAAAGCACCATGGCATATAGTAACACAGGATTTGGAATGAGATGACCTGGGTTTAAATGCCACTTCTGTCATTTATTACCTCTATAACCTTGAACAAGTCATTTAACCTCTGTTTCAACTTTCTCTTATTCTACAGATGTCCAATACAAGGGTGGTAGCAGATATTCCCTTCGTTTTCCTCCATCTTGAATGAATAGCAATATATTAGCTATCCTCATAAAACATAAACTCAGGGGACACCTTTTATTCAAACCAACAACCCTCTTTTTAAACACAATAGTTTTTTTTTCCAAAAATTCATTAATATTACTTTAAAATTTAACCTCAACAATGTTAGAGTTTACTTGACTGAATAGAAGGAAATTTTTTTGTTTTGTTTCTTTGTGTTTTTCTCTTTAGCACTTGGATCATGACAGCATTTTAGCTACCGTCATTGATAGCAGTGGGCAGGAGAGTTCTGTTCAAGCAACAAGAGTTGGCAGAAAGCCGTACTGCGGCTATGAACATCAAACCTTGTCTAAGAGGGAGCGTTTGGAAGAGGCCTCTTTGTTGGCAGCCTTGCAGAGCCATGATCCATATACGGATTTGGTCCCGTTTGTGAAGAGTACTGACCCCTCCTCTAGCTATTTTGTGATATTGAGCTCTGGAGCATTCTTCAAGGTGGGAAGCCAGCTTGAGGTGCTGGTTCAAGTACAGGATTTCCAAGGGAGGCCCAAAAAGTATGGTGGAGACTACTTACAGGCCAGAATCCACTCGCCCAAACTGCAGGCTGGTGCAGTGGGGAGAGTTGTAGACTACCAAAATGGATTCTACAAAGTTTTTTTTACTTTGCTTTGGCCAGGCAAGGTGACCGTGTCTATAGTTCTAGTTCACCCTAGTGAAGCAGTCCAGGTCCTTCAGCATCTACAGGAGGTGAGGCCAGATAGGGTCTATTTTAAAAGTCTCTTCCGGTCAGGGAGGATTTCAGAGACCACCATATGCAATGTATGTCTACCAGGAAACCTTCCTGTGTGTAACTTCACAGATCTCTACACTGGGGAGCCCTGGTTTTGTTTCCAACCAAAAAAGCTCCCTTGTAGCAGCAGAATCAACCATTACAAAGGAGGGTACCTAAAGGGTCTTCTAACTACTGCAGAGAGTGCTTTCTTCCAAAGGTATGTGGTATAAATCAGAGTAATCACTTCTGATTTGGGCCGTTTCCTTATAAATCTACCGTTTCCATACTTTGCTATTAGAATTAATATATTATTACATGAATATAGTAATCATTATTAGTAATAACTGTTAATAATAGTTTTCCTGCTATGGTTATGTTTTCCTTGAATCTTACCATATATAGCTCAAAATAAAAGATAAGCATGGAGGAGCATCGAGATTTATAGTCGTCACTATATACATACACACATATGTACACACATGTATACGTATGTGTACATATGTATATTTGTATATATATATGCTTTACATATGTGTATAATCTATTTTCATAAAAATTAAGTGGATCCTGGTAAATCCATTTGCTCTTTTTTTGTCACTATATGTACCTCCTGCTTTGATATTTGTCCTTATGAAAATAATGTCTGCAGAGCATATTGATATTGATTTTTGCTAAGAGATAGGTGAATATTCCTTCATCATCCCTTCATTGTTTAATGGTGGGAAGGGAAAAGGAAGATTGACTTTGGTGGTAGTTGGAGAAAGCTAGTCACTAAAATAAAATCACACTTACTTAAGAAAAAATAGAGTTGCATTTTACTCCTGTCAGCTTCTTTTTTAAAATTAAATTTTCTTTTTTTCTAATCATCAGGCATTAATTTTCTTTCCCTTCCATCTCACTCCTACTGAAAAAAAGGAAAACAGTATCTTGTAACAAATATGCAAAACAAATTCCTGCTAGCTACTAAGATATATAGTGTCTCATTCTATGATGATATAAAGGGAGAGTGCTACTCATAGGATCATGGATAGGGAACTAGATGGATACTTTGAGGTCATCTAGTTCCCTCTTCCTTCCCATTTTGAATATGAGAAACTGAGGTCCAGATTGCTTAAGAGATGTGGCTGAAATCACAGATATTAAATCACAAAGATGGAATTTGATGCCAGGTCCTTTGATTCCAAAACTATTATCCTTTCATTGTATCTCTCCATGTAAATTATTAAAAGCTGTTTTTGCAGCTTGAAAATTGAATTAAATATTTTTAAGAGACTGCTTGGCTTTATGCCCTTTGTGATGGGAAAGCCCATGGAAAACTTGATCATTATCATAATAGTTATTGCTGGAAACAAATGGGCGTTTAATCTTGGGTTCAAATCTCTGGTGTGAAAAGTGCTTTCTTCTTATCTGACTGTGGGCAAATTATTTTTTAAATGCATCCTAAAAACTAGCTTATTGAGAACAGTGTATTACTTTGAGCTATGTTTTAATATTTCATTTGTAAATTTATTTGAAAGTAAATTAAGTTCTATGAATTCATATCCATACCTTTGCAATTAAAGATAAGCAACTGGGAAAAAAAATGTTTGCTATTCTCAGCTCGTAATTATTTCTTTTCCTCTTCAAGTGATGTCAATATCAAAATGCCAATTCACTCCAGTGGACCTGATTGGGTGACTGTGATTCCCCTAGGAATAAAAGGTAAAGAAGGAATGAGTCCAGTGACACTACTTTTAATTGTTAAATTGAATGCAGAAAATGGAATATGTATCTTTAATTTAACTTACTTGGGGCTCTTTTTTTCACTTCTGTTAAATCTTTTTTCCCTCTGTTAATTTGTTCCCTGGGCACAAATAAAGATACAAATGAAGATACTGAAAGAGCATTTAGGATTAAACAGAACAAACCTGTTTAGGGTAAACTCCTGGGTTTTGTTTTCTCTGTCTATATGGAAGGTAACTTAATTTCTCCTGTTCCACATGAGCATCTGAAGGTCCTCATGAGAAATGTGGGAGAATGGAAATTTTCCAAGGAAAAGTGGTATCTAAAATGAGAGTATTAACTAGTGAAAGAAAATAACCCCAAAGACACTAATAAATTAAATATGTTAATGCAAAATAGATATTATTAGTTGTAGAGACTTTGAAGAGGAATGCATGGATATTATCCAGGGAGCTTCCATATATATTAGAAGTGGCAAACTTCATTGTGCAAGAGGACAAATGAGTAATAATATCGTGCATGATATCTCATGTAACAAGGATCCTCAGCCGTTCGTTCCTCCCGCCCCAATCTTCTGAGCATATCAGTTTATTTAGTAATGTATTCCAGTTGTCCAACAAACTGGGGCCAGACCTCTTCAACTTAGTCCTTGAACCCAAATTCAGGGAGGAGTAAGACTTTTATAAATTAAAAACAATCAAATAGGGCCAATTAATTAAAAGGAAACAATATAACATTAGGTAATCTGACTTCTAATTGGATGAAAGATTAGAGACTTTCCAAGTTTGGAGGGGGAGAGTGAACAGGTACAGTTCTCTGAATCCGGAAAAGGTTTATCCCACTCTCCAAGTATCTGTAAATATTCAAGGGAATGTGGAAACAATAACTGATTGATTGGCAGGGGCCAGTTATCAGATAAGGTCTATGGGTTGCTCCCAACTATTTACTAATAAGTAGCAATTTTGGCTTGCTGGAAAATTATTATACATCAATGTATGTTCTGTTGAAAAAGGAGTTATTCAAATAAAACTTTAATGAGAATGGGTTAGTATTCTTTTTATTTGGGTGGGGGGAACTGGCCTTCGAAGGACTCAGGAAATCCAGATCCAGTCTGTCTTAGATGAGAGTTTAATTGGGGTCTTGAAAAAGTGATTAGTGATTGGCATGGCATTAATGAAGCTCCTTGGAAAAGGCCATTGGAGAACAAAATTTCTCTCTTCTCACACTAGATATCTTTGCTCAAAGGGTTCAGCCTAATCTCTCCCCTAAGATACTTTCTTATTCTTACTTGCCTTGAATGCTATTCACTTCCCACATGATCTGATTGATGACAGATCCTTCAAATGCCTTCTCTAACAGGGTTCTTCACTGTTTCCCCTCACTAACAGGATCCCTAACAGTCCCCTCTCTCAAAGACCTTCCCTGCCTCAGACTCACTCACTAATTGGGTTTCTTGTCCTCCTGCTTACAGGACTTCCCTAAAACACACACCTACACACACAGACACACACAGACACACACATGCACACGGTACACAGACCCCTTCTCTCACTTCTTTGACTGTCTCCATCCCCTCTTTCACCTTCTTCTTGTAGCAGTACCTAGCTTGTAAGTGTTTTTTGGAAACGTCTTCTCCTTCCTACTTCCCAGAGAAATTCCAAAATGAGACGGCATTGCCTGCCAGTCATGCAGACTTACTGTTCTCTCCACCATGTACTCTATAAAATAAAGCAGTCAAATTAGAGGTTTCCTAAGATCTCTTCTAGCTCTGATTTCCTATGATTATATGAGTAAGCTCTCTGCTCTCTTTAGTTTGAAACAGACTGCCATCTTTCCTTGATGTTGACAGGTGGCTTTGTGAGGAAAGCCCCTGAGAGGAGTCTAAATATTGGAATGATTTGATGTTTTATGATAGGACTATGTATAGGTTTCAGACACTGAGTCTACCATGTGTTTGAAGTATTAGGAGGCATAGAAATGACCTCAAGAGCTGGTGAAGATGATAGTGGGGATTTTGAGAAGGAACCAAACCCTGGATGAGGATAAATAGGATAGTTTTGTAAAGGAGAAGTTGATAGTAAATATAAACAGAGTGGGCAAGTGCAAAGTGTAAGTATTGCATTATAATAGTAAATTTTAGCGTGAAGGAGCTTGATTGGAATTACCTGTATGACATGTGTTCTACTGACCACTAGGGAGCACTGTAGCTCAAACTAATGTATACTTACAAAGAAGTGATTTGGGAGACACTAACAATCTAGCATAGTGTTTATAGGATCACAACTTTTTTTTATGGCCACATCATTCACGTTTGGCCTTAACCGTTGGGCACACCTAATGTTCCCCTCAAGGTAGATCAGGATGACTAGCCACAGTCTGGAGTTGTTCCAAGAAAGGTCCCAGAAGACAGGGTCATAAGATCCTAGAATATTGTAACTGGGAAGGAACATTAGAGTGGGCCTTTTTCCTTTCACAGCTGTGGAAATTCAGATGGGTTACTTGCCTACACAATTAGTGGTGGAGGAGGGATTAACAATCAGTTTTCCTTGAGGTAGCTAGGTGGTACAGTGGATAGAATGCTGGGACTTCTAGTAAGGAAGACCTGAGCTCATATTTAGCCACACATACTAGCTGTGTGACCTTGGGCAAGTCACTTAACCTTTGTCTGCCTCAGTTTCTTCAACTGTAAACTGGGGATCATAATAGTTTCTACTTTGAAGGGTTGTTGTGAGGATCAAATGAGATCGTCTGTAAAGTGCTTAGCACAGTTCCTGGCATATGGTGCATACTTAATAAATAAGTATTGTTCCCTCCCCTGCAAGCCCAATGCTCTTGCAACATTGCCTCTCAAAGGTTTCTGTGGAGTGTCTGATCTTCAGCATGGGATGGGGGCCTGCATTTAATTCAGTTCACTTCGAATTTATAAAGTACTTGCTATGTGCTCTGGGCAAGGTATTGTACTAGGCATTAGGACAGTGATTCCTAAAAGATGTGCCACAAAAACCCCTCTCCAGAAGACTTCCATGTTCCTCAGCCTCCATCCCACCCCACCCTGAGCTGAAATTTGCTGCCTGCTTTTCCTGGCCTGGTGTTGGAAAGTTCACCGTTGCAGCTTTATCCCCAGAGGGTTCTTCTGCCAACTTAAATATTAAACGTGCCACAATTCCTCATGGAAAGAATGTTGTGCCATGTACAAAAGAAGTTTGAGAACTACTGTGCTTGGGATACAAAGACAAAATGAAAGACAGTCTTTGTCCCCAGTGAGCTTACATTCTGTTGGGAGGATACAGCTTTTTGTTGTTCAGTTGTATCTGACTCTTCATGACCCCATTTGGGGTTTTCTTGGCAAAGACTCTGGAGCAGTTTGCCATTGCCTTCTCCATCTCATTTTACAGATGATGAAACTGAGGCATATAGGTTAAGTGACTTGCCCAGGGTCACACAGCTAGAAGTGTCTAAGGCCAGATTCAAACTCACGAAGAAGAGTCTTTCTGTCTTCAGGCCTGGCGCTTTATCCGCTGTGCCACCTAGTTGCCCCACATGACTCTCATCCAGGTAAATAAATACATTGTAGTTTGAGAAGGGAAGAGAGCACTGAGTCCTCAAGAGGGCTCAGGCTGAATCTGTACATCCGTAGCTAGATTTTGATCAAGAAAGTATTCAAACTTGTCATAATACTAGTAATACCTGGGGCCAGAAACTCCTGAGTTCAAATCCTCCCTCTGACACATATTGGCTGTGAGACCTTGGGCAAATTGATTAAATCCTCAGTACCTTGGACAATTCTCTGAGACTACAGTGTTTCAAAGAAAGTGTTGATTTGCACGGGTAAAGATAGTTCCTCTGTAAATTTAGAACTAAGCTTATTGATTTAATGATTGATTCAGTGTTTCAATCTTCCAGGTAGCTAAACACTAAAAAAGGAAAAGCAGGAATGATAATCATGTATTCATTATCTGCCAAACTGCTTTCTAGTTTTCTTAGTAATTCGTGTTGAATAGGAAGTCTTTCCCCCATTAGCTTGTATTCTGGGATCTGTAAAACTCTTATTTGGGGGGGGGGCGGGGTCTTGTTTATCTAGTCCATTTCACTGATTGAGTTTTGTACTTTTTGCCAGTACCAGATAGTCCAAATTCTTTTCCATAGGTTTCACCCATGCAGTACTCCTTTGGTTCTTAGAATTTTTCTTGTGAATACATCTGTTTCATTTACAATGCTATTCTTTTTAGTTATTCTCTTCCTTTGAAATACTACGTATTCTTCCAGAGCTGTGTTCTAGTCCTGGGGTCCAGTCTTACCAAATTTCAGTGAACATCGAGGTTAAACTTGTCTTCTTTAATTAAGATCTTGGTTTCATTCCTAGCTGTTTTCTTGGATTTTGTCTTCTGGTATTTACTGAGTATCTTAGCTGGTATTCTTTTTATGTTATAGTAATTGTTTGATATTGACATTGGTAAATAAATATAGGCAGTTTCCTTCCACCTATCTTTTCACCTTAAAGTCCTTTTGCTTGGATGTGCAAGACTCCAGGTAGATACATTTTTGACTAGCTCGTATTAATTATACACGTAAAGTGCTTTACAAACCCTTAAAGTATGACATAAATTCTAGCTATTATTATTATATAACCCTCTCATTTTGCAAATGAGGAAACTGAGTCTGAGAATTTGCCAGCTGCAGCATCAGTGGTCAAAAGCCTCTCATGGCTATTCTAAGCCATGCTCCTTGGATCCAAATCCTATTCTCAGCCACCATCATCTTAACCAGCTACTTCCTTCTGAATCTGAATTACTCTTAGGAAGCCCCTTGTTTTCCCTTGGTAGCAGTGATGAATACATACCACCAGTGCCCCTTAGATCTGTAGATTTCAGTCCAGGATTTTATATTCCTTACCAATGGTTCCTAGGTTCCTTTTGGTATGACCACTGGGATCTTTCTCTTGTATCACCAGAAACGTGTATTGCCCAGCAGGTTTAGCAAGTGTTGGGAGGTTCTCTGTCATCTATAAAATACATGCCCTGGAAAGATAGCATCTTCTCTATTATTAGTGTAATAGCCACTCTTTGTACCTCTCAAGACCAGCAAGAAAAACCATGGGCAGCTAGGTGATACAGTGGATAGAGTGCCAGGCTTCAAGTCAATAAGACTTATCTTCCTGAGTTCAAATCTGGCCTCAGACACTTATTAGCTGTGTGACTCCAGGCAAGTCATTTAACCCTGTTTGCCTCAGTTTTCTCACTTGTAAAATGAGCTGGAGAAGGAAATGGCAGACCACTCTAGTATCTTCGCCAAGAAAATCCCAAATGGGTCACAAAGAGTCAGACACAACCGAAGAACAACTTAACAACAACAAACCCCTTCAGTGGGTACTTTCTACCATCACTACTTATTTTTTATTTTGTTGACCCTTATTGGTTGATCTCTGTGGATCGTATGAGGATGGTTTGACTCTTAAGTAGCAGTTTCCTCTTCAGAGTATTCAATTCCTCAAGAAGAGCCTCAGATATTACTTAGATTTTTGTGTTTAATTGTCTCTCTTACCTTTTTCGTCCTTGTTAAATTTTCCACCTTCCTACTTCATGACATAGATCAGGATTTCCTTCTGCTTGTTTAGCTTGCCTTTCCTTCTTTGCTTTTACTCTATTTATGTCTATTTTCTTGACTTTCCCAAGGAAAATTTCCCAAGTTAATTTGCTCAACTGTTTTTGATTGGCAGTTAGCAACTTTCTGCCCACGAACTAGTGCAAAGACATTATGATCCATTGGTTTTGGGAACTGATGGGATACAGGCCATCCATGAAAAGGATTCACTCTAATGCCTCTTCCAGTTACAATATTCTAAGATCCTTTGATTCTGTCTTCTGGATCCTTCTTGGAACAACTATAGACTGTGGCTGGATATCCTGACTCACCTTGAGGGGAACATTAAATGTGCTCTAAGGTTAAGGCAAAATGTGAATGAGATAGAGGGATGAGGGCATGAAAGAAAGGGAGACAGTATTATATCAATTTTGTTTTCTACCATGTTTTATTGCAAATTACAGTATATATATTTATATATATGTCTATATAGACATGCACACATATATATGCCTATATATACGTGCATATGGAAACTCTAAAAGCATACTCAATTTCTTGCTGCTTCTCTCTTTTAAAAATATTAAGAAGCCATATTTTCTGTTTTTGTTTAAAGTCTTTGGTCCCACCAGAATAGAAAACCTTTTTTCAATACTTAAATCGATATCTTCATCTGAAGTTGTTTTTTTTTTTAACATTCTTTTTAAACCACTTTCTAAAAGGAAACTAAGTCAGAGTTCAAGGAGGAATTTTATTCTCCCTCAAGACAGAATTGTTATATGTCCTTCATTCTTACAGAGGACCAGGTAACAATAATACAAGGACTGGGGCAGCTAGATGGCTTGGTGGATAGAGCTCTGGGCCTGGATTCAGGAAGACCT
>JAQQSZ010002750.1:0-14658 GCA_028646595.1 Phalanger gymnotis
CTTGGGTGGATGCGCTGCCTCATTAGCACTCCTCCTTCCCCAAGAACCTCCTACCTGGACTGGGCTTAAATCTTCAGCAGGCTCTGCACTCCTGCTCTGATCAGCCACTTAATTCCTCCCACCAGGTGGGCCTGGGGCCAAGCAACTGCAGCTGAATTTCTAAAGCTGCCCCGCCTCCGTTGCCTCAGGGGCAGTGGCCGAACCGCAAACTCCGTCTTGTCCCGCAGCTTTCCCCACTAACCTTCTCTGTCGTCTTTGCTGTTTGTGGGTTGTGAGGTCTGCTACATGCCACAGCTCAGTAATTCAGCATGCTAGGGCACTCTCGGCTCCAGTCCTGGTCTCGTTGGTCTGCGGTCTGCCGCGCCGCGCCTTGCGCACTGGGCTCTGCTTGGGTCAGCTCCGCTCCCCTCCCCTCAGCTGGGAGCTGGGAGTTCCGTGCAGGACAGACCTTCCCCCGAGACCATCCAGGCTGTCCTGGGCTGGAGCCCTGCTTCCCTCTGCCACTTTGTGGGTTCTGCAGTTCTAGAATTTGTTCAGAGCCATTTTTTTATAGGTTTTTGGAGGGACTTGGTGGGGAGCTCACGCCAGTTACTGCTTTCCAGTCACCATCTTGGCTCCACCCCCCAATTCCATTTTTCTTAAGGATCAGCCCACTAGACTCATTTTTAAAGAACTGTCCTGAATACTTAACTTGACCAAAAATGGTATCAATCCCAATTCCTTCAGTAAAAGCAATTAAATTATTATTAGTTGATGTGTGTAGTAAAATTTTAAGTAACGGTTTATATAATAAAACAACCACTAAAGGTGAGTTGTGATTACTACATACATCAACTATATTATTAACAACTACATAGAATCCATTTGTAACAGATACAAAAGATATCCACATTTTTTTTAAAACAAAGTCGATCTGAAGGATAGATACCTCACATGCTGAAATATTCTTCAAAATAAGCTTGTGATATTGCCATACTTGGGCAGCTACATGATGTAGTGAATAGAATGCTGGGCCTGTGTATCCTAGAACAAGGGGTGGAGTGTGTTGTTAAGCAAAATTGTCTCCTTAGCATGGCTTTTGTTTCTTTTGAGTAGAAGTACTTTCAGCTGCTAAGTGCTAAGCCCCAGGCCCAAAGCCCTATCAGGTGTGAAACCTGTGTGGGTGTAGATTAATGACTTAAGAGGGGCCAACTCGGGTAATCAGTGGTCTCTGGTCGTTGAGGCGGGGCTTGAGAATGCCAAAGCTCAGCTGCAAGGAAAGGTGAGCCAAGAGACAACTACAGCGGAAGCGGAAGCTGTGGAAGCAGAAAGCTGCGGAGGCAGGAAGCTGCGGAGGCAGGAAGCTGCAGAGGCAGGAAGCTGCGGAAGTAGGGCTGACCCGTGTGTAGACCCAGGAGTGCGAGCAGGAACTTGAGGCCAGTAAAATGATTTGGCTAAATACTGTCTTGTTTTTCTGTGGCCTCCTGGTTACTCTTGTGAGGCGGGCTTTCTGGGCCTGGAGTCTTTTTGTCAACATGTCAGAATGGGGAGTCTGGTTCACGGATCAGCTGCGGTGGGGCTTAAATAAATTTTTTGTTGTTTTCTCCTTAGAGAATCTCTCATACCTTGCGATTTCGAGCCATTCAAACATATACATGATTATATTTGAAATTATAGATTCGGCCTTCCTACTCCAGCCTGGAGTCAGGAAGATTCAACTTCCTTAGTTCAGTGTGGCCTTAGACACTTACTAGCTGTGTGACCGTGGGCAAGTCACTCAACCAATTTACCTCAGTTTCCCTGTGTATAAAATGAATTAGGGAAGGAAATAGCAAACCACTCCAGTATCTTTGCTACAGCTGAAGATGAGAAGCAAAAAGTCAATTTATCTCCCAAGGACTCACTTGAATTTTATACTTTCATTATGAAGGCTACATTATAGGAAAAGAAACTCCCAGGTAAAATTGGTAATAAAAACAAAGACTCTGGAAAATGTAATGAAATAATCAGTTGGCCAGATAAGACTGCTGAGAAAGAATCTGAGCAGCAGCAGAAGAAATGGAGAAGTCTTCAACCCCATTATTACTAAGTTGTACCAGAATTCAGGGGATATGTCTGGCATGCCTGGTAGATTCCCAGGTTTTGGAGCAGTCCTGCCCAGAGGTGCTTCTTCTAGACCCACCAGTGAAGAGACTGACTAAATGCATCAGAAAAGAGAGTATTCTGCACAGTTTTTCAGAAATTTAAGGACTCAAATCTGTAGCCACAGCAGTGGCTGTTTAAAACTAAAATTTAAGCTGTAAGGTATAAATTTGGACAGTCTAAATACTTGAACGTGTGCAGAAGGATGGAAGTGAACAACATCATACTTTTATTAGTACAATAAACAAATGGAAATGCAATATCTAGCCCTTAAGAGTAAAATCTATTTAAAACTGATACCAAAAAAAAGAAAGAGGGCATAGATGGGTTGCAATTTGCCCATCCACATTGATGGAATCACAGATCTATTGAAGTTGTTAATATGCAAGTGCACATTTGATTAATGTGCAGTAGGTAGCTCCTCTGAATCTATGTAATCTGTATATAACCACATAATCTATTTGATATTCTACATACTCTAAAACTGGAAATCCATAAGCTACTCTGAGCCATATAACATGCCTTTCCTTTTTGGACTTTAGAATAGGGATATACAAACTGCCTATGATGTCACCATAGAGTTAAATGCTTCCAAAAACTGAAATGCTGTCTTTATCTGTCCACTCTCTTTACTACTTTCAGGCCTGAATAGGCCACCAAGATTCAGATAGCCCCCAAAATTTGAGAACTTGTCATGAAACTTTCAGACTGTCAGGGTGGCAGTGACATGCCGCTATTACAGCAAAACTTACTCATCTGCTATATAATAATCAGGTTTTCTTCAATCAAGCTGCTCTTTGACACCTTCCCTCCTGGTGCTTTCCCATTGTATCTTCTTATCTGCAAAAAGTTTTCATACGATAGCACACTGCAGATAGTGGAAGTCTTCTGACTAGTGTTCTTAACAGTAGCAAATTCTTCTAGTTCCAGAATATGGTCAGAGTTCAAAATATCTCTGTCTCTAAGACCTTGGTAACTCTTTCCTAGTAGTAGATGGAAATACGTGTCCCATGTGTTATTACTGGCATGTAGCTTTTGTTACAGGAGTAGGCGGCAATATTTCCTAAAGTTTGACCACAGAGGCAGCTAAACTGTTTTTCAGCTGTCTGATAGTCTAAGCTAAAATGGCTTTCTCTCAGTATGATGGTGATATCTGCATGTTTTTATCAACATTTTCTTCTATCCTTCTTTTCATTAGTCTCATTTTCTAACTATAGGGAAAGGAGCATAAAATTATAGTATACATTCTGGGTCACAAATTATTTCTTTGTCTTTTAAACCTTCTTGGGATTCATCCTTATTAGTTGGCCTTATGAGCTGTTTCTCTCACATAATTAGAGACTTCTGTGATCAGAACAGGTGAGAACTCTGATAACTTTTTTACTGCCAAATATTTAAATTCAGTTTAAAAAGGGAAAGGAAAAATTTACTTTTTGACTGAAAGAGAAATTCCTGAACCTTGTAAAAACGAGGAATACTCGTGAAGGAGTCCTACCAGATTTTTTTTATGATACAAATATGGTACTGATACCTAAACTCAGAAGAATCAAAACAGAGAGAGAAAATTATAGACCAATGACCCTAATGTATATAGATGCAAAAATTTTAAATAAAATAGTAGCAAAAAGATTATAGAAAGTTATCACAAGAATAATACATTTTGATCAGGTAGAATTTATACCAGGAATACAGGGTTGGTTCAATATTAGGAAAACTATCAGCATAACTGATCTACCAACAATAAAACCAACCAACTATATGATTATCTCAATACATGCAGAAAAAGCTTTTGACAAAATAGAACACCCATTCCTATTAGAAACACTAGAGAGCATAGGAATAAATGGAGCCTTCCTTAAAATGATGAGCGGCCTCTACCTAAAACCATCAGCAAACATTATATGTAATGGGGATAAGGTAGAAGCATTTCCTGTAAGATCAAGGGTGAAACAAGGATGTCCATTATCACTACTGTTATTCAGTGTGGTACTAGAAATGTTAGTTCTAGCAATAAAAGAAGAATAAGAAATTGAAGGAATTAGAATAGTCAAAGAAAAAAGTAAGTTATCACTCTTTGCCAATTATGTGATGATATACTTAGAGAATCAAGTAAGAAACTACTTGAAATAATAAACAACTTTATCAGAATTGTGAGATATAAAATAAGCCCACATAAGGCATCCACATTTCTATAAATTACTAACAAAATCTAGCAGCAAGAGATAGAAAGAGAACTTCCATTTAAAGTTACTGCAAATATTTCAAAATATTTGAGAGTCTACCTGCCAGAACAAACCCAGGAACTGTATGAACACAATTACAAAACACTTCACACAATTGAAGTCAGATCTAAATAATTGGAAAAACATCAGTTGCTCATGGGTAGACTGAGCTAATAAAATAAAAAAATCATAATTCTACCTAAATTAATTTACTTATTCAGTGCCATAACAATCAAACTACCAAAAAATATAGAGCTAGAAAAATAATAAAATTCATCTGGAAAAATAAAAGGTCCAAAATATCACCGAAATTAATGAAAAGAAATGGTAGGAAGGTGGCCTAGCCATACAAGATCTTAAATTGTATTATAAAGCAGCAATCATCAAAAACTACTTGATACTGCCTAAGAAATAGAGTAGTGGATCAGTGGACTTGGTTAGGTACACAAGACACAGTAGTCAATGACTATAGTAATCTACTGTTTGATAAACCCAAGACTACAGCTTCTGGGATAAGAACTCACTATTTGACCAAAAGTGCTCAAAAAACTGGAAACAAGTGTGGCAGAAATTGGGCATAGACTAATATCTTTATTCTAAGTCCAAATGGGTGCATAATCTAGGTATAAAGGTTGATAATCTAGGTATAAAGGTTGATAATCTAGGTATAAAGGTTGATATAAGCAAATTAGGGGAGCAAGGAATAGTTTACCTATCAGATTTATAGAGAATGGAAGAATTTATGACCAAACAAGAGATAGAGACTATTACGAAATATAAAATGTCTTGTTTCAATTACCTTAAATTGAAAAGTTCTTGTACAAACAAAGCCAATGCAACCAAGATTAGGAGGGAAGCAGAAAACTAGGAAAGAATTTTTGCAACCAGTGTCTCAGATAAAGGCTTCATCTCCAAAATATACAGGGAACTGAGTCAAATTTATAGGAATACAAGTCATTCCCCAATTGAGAAATAGTCAAAGGATATGAACAGGAAGTTTTCAGAAGAAAGAAATTAAAGTTATCTAAGGCATATGAAAAAATGCTCTAAATCACTATTGATTAGAGAAATGGAAATCAAAACAACTCTTAGCTACCACATCTGTCCTATCAGATTAGCCGAAATGACAAAACAGGAAAATGATTAATGCTGGAGAAGATGTGGGAAAATAGAAACACTGTTATGTTGTTAGTGGAGTTTTAAACTGATCCAGCCATTCTGGAAAGCAATTTGGAAGTATTCCCAAAGGGTTATAAAAATGTGCATACCCTTTGACCCAAGCAATACCACTTGTAGGGCTGTATTCCAAAGAGATCACCCAAGTGGGAAATGGACTGGTATGTACAAAAGTATTTATAGCAGCTCTTTTTGTGGTAGCAAAGAATTGCAAATTTAAGAGGATGCCCATCAATATGGGAATGGCTAAAGAAGTTGTAGTATATGAGTGTAATGGAATCCTATTGTGCTATAAATCACTATTGATTAGAGAAATGCAAATCAAAACAACTCTGAGGTACCATATACACCTATCAGATTGGTTCACATGACAAAACAGGAAAATGATAAATACTGGAGAAGGTGTGGGAAAATTGGAACACTTATACATTGGAGTTATAAACTGATCCAACCATTCTGGAGAACAATTTGGAACTATGCTCAAAGGGTTATAAAAATGTGCATACCCTTTGACCAATATGACTTCTAGTCCTGTATCCCAAAGAGATCATACAAATGGGAACAGGACACACATGTACAAAAATATTTATAACAGCTTTTTTGTGGTGGCCAAGAATTGGAAATTAAGAGGATGCCCATCAATTGGGGAATGGCTGAACAAGTTGTGGTATTATGAATGTAGTGGAATCCTACTGTGCTTTAAGAAAGGATGAGCAAGTGGACTTCAGAAAAACCTGGAAAGACCTATGTGAACTAATGTTGAGTGAATGGAGCAGAACCAGAACATTGTACAGAGTTATAGCCACATTGTGTGATGACTAACTTTGATAAGACTTGGCTCTTCTCAGCAATGCAATGTTCTAAGACAACTCCAAAAGGCTCATGATGGAAAGAAAGAATTACAGAGTCTGAATGCAGACCAAAGCATACTATTTGCCCTCTTTTTTGTTTTGTTTCTTCTTTCTCGTGATTCATTCCATGGGTTATAATTCTTCTTTTACAACATAACTAAAATGAAAATATGCTTAATATAAATTTATATGTAGAGTCTGTATCAGATTGAATGCTGTCTTGGGGGTGAGGGGAACTTGTGGAACTGAATGTTGCAAACTAAAAATAAATAAATATTTTTAAGTGAGGAATACCAAAATTTAAGGTTTCTTGGGGGAACCTTAGCAGAGGAGGAGAACTGTAGCTGAAATTCATTGTGTCAGTCCTTGAAAATAACATTTTCGCATAAAACTCTTCTCTCCAGATGAAGTCATAAGTAAGACAGCTTTCTTCTCTGAGGTGTGGAGGAATTTTAGCCTGACATTTTATTTCATGTCCTACTGTTTAAAATCTCTTTATGTCTCTTAGTGATTTAGAGCATTGTTGTCACGTTGGATCCAGCAAACATGACCTCACGTTTTCTGGTTTGTTCATGCCATAAATTTTTGCATTTTCTTGGAAAATAGATAGAGCTTGCAGAGATTATTAAATTCAGTCTGGGAAGGAGTCGTTTCAAATTTGTAAGAAGGGTAGACAGGATGATGTAGTAGTTGTGGTTGTGATGAGAAATGAAACCTGTACCTCAGTCTGTTTTGGTGAACTTCAAGTCAAATGAATATAGGGAAGTCACATTAGCAAGAAAGTCAAAGGAATAAACCCTCCGGCTTTCTAGATATTTAATTCGTAGGAATCCTAAGTTCATGATCTCATTTAAAAATGATTTTGTACCTCTGGCATTCAGTATTTGTACCTAAGTTCCAAAACAAACCATGTTGGACTTGTTAAATAGGGGACTCTGCCCATTAGATCAAGTGGTTTTGCCAAAAATAACAAGCCTTCAATAAGAACTCTTCAATAAAAATGTCGTTTATAAATTCTGAATATGTCTTCAAGTTTGATACATAGTTATAAGAGAACAACAAATTATGAACTGCTCTCCTCTGAAGTTTAGAGTTGTTACAGCATGTACATCTACCCGTGATGTTACAAGGAAGTGCCAGATCTCCATGATAATTAAAGTTAGCTTTGCACAAGTAGCATATTCTCTTTAGGATAAATATCTTAACCTCAAATGTAATCATTGCTGCCTCTCTGATTGATGATGATAATGATTAAAAAAAGATACTATTTAGTTGTCTTAAATAAATGACAGAAAGACCAGGCAATTGTGACCTTTTCACATAAAGCTAAATGAGTATATATTGGTTTATAAAATAAATGATGATTAAAAGCTATTACCAACTGTAATCAATTGAGAAAATATGTAAAGTGCTTTGCAAAACTTACAATGCTATATAAATGCTAGTTATTATTAATATTCTTTTAATGGACTTGGATTCTGTGGATAATGTAATATTATCACTAGAAACTAAGTTGTAGGATCCATATGTGTTCGTTCCTTTCTGACATATAAAGAATGCCTTTAAAATTTGTTAGAATGTGGTACTTGTATTCATTCTAGTCTTAGTTAAGTTTCTGGAAGGTGTTACAGTATAGTCATCCCTTGACATTCATGATGTTGGTTTTTTGCGGGTTGACCACTGATAATTAAATTGGAATTTTTTTTGGACATTTGCAGCATACTGTAGAAACCACACATGATGTGTGTGGGTAAAGAAACCTGAAAACTTTTTAGTAAGTCTTAAATGCATAAATACTGTGTAGTATTAATCTGTTCTATCATTTACTACTTTACGTATACATCCATAAGTTTATTATAAGCAGCTAAATTTTGTTAAAAGTCCAGTGTACTGAAGAAGTGTAGGCTACACACTCTCTTTGGAAACACCTCCTCTTTGTCTCTCTACCTTCAGAGTCAGTCATGTGATTTTTTTCCATATCTTGCACTTTTACTAGAAGGAAATCCTAGGTGAAGCATTTGCTGCAGCTACACTTGAATCTGTAAGATTCTGCTTACTATGTGAGATATTAATCTCCCTCATATAGAAACTCCAACTTTTATATGGATGTACTATGTTATTTTACTTGATTTGTGTGTTAACTAAGTATGAATAGAATTATTAAAAGCCTTGGTGTGGGGCTTATTATTTGTGGTTTTTCACAGGCATCCTGCACCCCAACCCCTGCAAATGTCAAGGGACAACTGCGTGTGCTTTTTTTTTCACTTTTCCAAAAAGAAATATGAATCCTAAAATTTCTGGTTCTGCTTACTATCCTAAATAAGTTTCATTAATCCTCAGTGTAGATATAAAGGAGCTCCATTAAAGTCACTATGGAATTGTTAAAGGTTATGAGGGAATTCTTGATGAAGATAAGCAAGTCAGTATCATTATCAATTTATTCATTTTTAGTTTTCAACATTCACTTCCGTAAGATTTTGAGTTCCAAATTTTCCCTTCCCTCCTCCTAAGACAGCACAGAATCTAATATAGGTTCTACATAAACGTTCTCTTTAAACATATTTTCACATTAGTCATGTTGTAAAGAAAAATTAGAACCAATAGGAGGAACCACGAGAAAGAAGAAACAAACAAACAAAAAAGTGCCAGTAGTATGCTTTGATCTGCATTCAGACTGCATAGTCTTTTTCTGGATGTGGATAGCATTTTCCACCATGAGTCTTTTGGAATTGTCCTAAATCCTTGCATTACTAAGAAAAAGTAAGTCTATCAAGGTTTGTTGTTGCACAATGTTGCTGTTAGTGTGTACAGTGTTATCCTGGTTCTGCTCACTTCACTCAGCTTCAGTTCATGTAAGTCTTTCCTGGTTTTTATGAAGTCCATCTACTCATCTTTTCTTATTCCACTACATTCCATTACATTTATATAGCACAACTTGTTCAGCCATTCTTCAGTTGATGGGCATCCTCTCTATTTCTAATTCCTGGCCACCACAGAAAGAGTTGCTATAAGTACTTTTGTACATATATATATCTTTTTTCCCATTTATATGGTCTCTTTAGGATATACACATAGCAGTGGTATTACTGGATCAAAGGGTGTGCACAGTTTGATTACCCTTTGGGCATAATTCCAAATTGCTCTCCAGAATGTTTGGATCAGTTTACAATTGCACTAACAATGCAGTAATCTTCCAATTTTCCCACATCTTCTCCATCATTTATCGTTTTCCTGTTTTGTCATGCGAGCCTATCTGATCATGTGATGTGGTACCCCAGAGTTGTTTTGATTTGCGTTTCTTTAATCAGTAGTGATTTAGAGCATTTTATATGACTATAGATAGTTTTAATTTCTTCCTCTGAAAACTGCCTGTTCATATCCTTTGACCATTTATCAGTTTGAGGATGACTTGCAGTATCATTATTATTGTGTTAATTTGAACATTTCTATAGCACGGAAGGAATCAGAAGGAAACCTTGATGGATGCTTACCCTGATTAACATTTATTAATATTATTAATGGCCTGTTAAAGTTTATAAAACACTTTTCTTAAAATCTTTATTGACTTCTCTGCAGCTTTTGACACTGTTCATCACACTCTTCTCCCAGATTCTCCTTCTGTATGTCCAATTGCTTCTCAGTCTCCCTTCTTGGATCTTCATGCAGGTCAGCCCCACTAACTACAGATGTTCCCTAAGGCTCTATCCTGGGCTCTCTTCTTTTCCCTTTTTACCATCTCACTTGTTAATCTCATCATCTCCCTTTGGTTCAGTTACCATCTCTGTGCATATATTTATTTAATCCAGCTCTAATCTTTTTCTTGAGCAGCAGCTCAAGATAAGTCTATATCACCACCTACCTTTTTCACTTCTCAGATTCAATATGGCCAAAACAAAGCTCATTATCTTTTTCCAAAAATCTTCCCTTATTACAAATTCTCTATTACTGTTGAGGGCACCACCATTGTCCCACGTCACTCAAGCTCACAACCTAGGTGATATCCTCTCACCTCTCACTCTTTCACTCTTGATATCCAATTTGTTGTCACACTCTTATCAGTTTTACCTTTGCATCTCTTATATGTCCCCTTATCTCAACTTACATAGCCACCACTCTGATGCAGGCTCTCATCATCTCATTCTCTGAATATTAGCAATAGCCTTTCAGTTGGTCTTTGCCAAGTTTCTCTCTACTCTCCAGTACAAGACTTCTTAAGCTTTTTCCACTCGTGACCCCTTTTCTCTTGAGAAATTTTTACACGACCCTAGGTAAATATTTGTATAAAAGAGGCATACAAATCAAACATATACTGATAATAAATCATAAAGAAGTTTATTTTAAAACAATTCTTTTGTATACAAATAATTTTACCATTTATTAAAGGTGAAAGCAAATTTGCATACTAATAAGATGGGTATGCTTGTTTTATTTTTATATGAAGAATTAAATCTTGGCGGAATATTTGATATTGCAGGACATAGAGCATCTTCAGCATTTTTCAGTGTTAATATTTTGATTTTAAAATCCTCAGTGCTGAGAATGCCACTTCGCATAAATATATAGTGCAAAATGGCAGAAGTATATTTAGGGCCATTTCAGAAATTGTTGGAAATTCTGTCCTAATCCCCAGCCAAAATTCATTTAATGATTTTGCATATACAATAAAAATATTGCAATTCAGAACATACGGTAGTCTCATCTGAGCCGAGGTGTTTCTGGCAGCCTCTGTTGGTGTTGCATGGAATGACGACATGCGCAGTGCACAGTTTGCATATTGTGTGTTTTGAACCAAGGCTGCGGTAAAATTGCACAACACAACACAGGTAAGTGCTGCCAGAAACACCTCAGATTCATTGCATGTTTGATTTTGAATTAATTTTTGGTCATTGCGCATTCAGAAACCTTTTACTGTTGCCAGATTTTTCACAACCTTCACATTGAGTTACATGGCCCCATATGGGGTAGCGACTCACAGTTTAAGAAATGCTGTTCTTGTATACTCAGCTGCCAAGATGATTTTCCTATAATGTTTTATTCAATTCTGTATTTATCCTTTTATTCATCTTTCTGTTAGACTTATCCAAAACCAAGAGAGGGACATTGAAATCTCCTACCATTATTATATTACCATGTATGTATTCTTGTGGTTCAGTTAATGTGTCCTTTGTGAGTTTAAGTGCTAAAACATTTAGAGCATATAAGTTTAATATTCATATTTTTGTTTATGTTTATCCTTTTTTATTTTGAGCATTTTTGCTTTATCTGATGGCATGATTGCAACTCCTGCTTTTTTTTGACTCATCTAATGCATAATAAATTTTTTTTCAGTTGCTTATTTTTACTTTGTGTAAGTCTTGCTTTTTTATGTGTTTCTTGTGAGCAAGAGATTATGGAGTTTTGTTTTCTTACCCTATCTCTCTGTCATTCTCTTTCATTTTATTGCATCATTTAATCCTTCACATTTGAAATTGAGAGTTGGGTTAATATTTTCCTCCATTTCTTGATAATACTGTCTTTTTTTTTTCAAATTAGAATTTTCCCCTCTTTGACTATAAATACAACAAATGCGGTTATTTTAGCTTAATCTCTTTTAAGCTAGCCCTTTTTCCACTGGCTGTTTTCTCCTTACCCTCAAGATCACCCCACCCATGTTACAAATAGTTTTGGAGCTTTTTTTCATTTTGTTCTTTTTTCTTTATTGCTTTTATCCAGTTATTTAATTCTTCCTCTCTTTTTTCCCCTCTCAGTTATGTAGTCAAATAAAATCTCCCTTACTCAATCCTGTTCAGTTTGTTTTTTATTAGTTTCTTAATTCATTTTCTGTACATTTTTCTAAAAACAAAGTCTTTCCCTCATTCTTTCTGTCTCTCCTACACTTTTATTCTTTGACTCATGGCCCTTGTGTTTTAGTACTTCATTCCCTGCATTTCTCATTCCCTGCTTTTAAGCTACCTATTTATTCCGTCAAAATAATTTCTTAAGTTATGATCTTGTCCATCTTCCCACAGCCCCCAGTTTGTCTGTTGTGTTTCACTCTTGGAAATACCAATTTTTATAGATGATAGAGAGGATATTACCCTGTGATAGCATTCTTCCTATGTCTCTTAGTGTGCAAATCATTATTGACCTTTGTCTTCTACTTGTTAATTTTTTTTTCCTATTTGCCTCAAAATCTCTTCCCTGAGACTATGCCCTCCCACTTTTCTGAATGTCAGTTTCCTCCCTCTTCACTCCTACCCTGAGCTGATTTCTCTTGAGGCAGTATTATGGCAGCATCAAATCCCTGCCAATCATACACATTGTAAGGCTCCAATATCCCCTTATAATACATCATCTCTCTTATCACATACTTACATTCATCAGTGGTACCCCCTTACACCACTGAAACCTGATTTCTCCCTTTTTCTTTCTCCCCCTTTGTCTCTTCACTCATTTTCCTTTAGGCTCTTTCCTTACTGAGAGATTACAAGAGTTATTTTCCCTTCCCTTCCTCAACCTTTGACTTTATTAGGGTGTATCACATGTTGCTCTCTATTTTATAAATTCCCCTGCCCCCTTTTAGGTGCCCTCCCATTTTGCAGTCTAGTCCTCCAAAAAACGTTGATTAACCTGTAAGCGGTGTTACGAGATTTAGCCCATTATGTTTTAATCCTGTTTCTCCACCATTTCTATTTGACTTCACTTCTTTCACCCTTGTATCCTCTTATATATTTGGGGGGAAAAAAAACTCTTAATGGTCTCTTCATTATCATTTTGTTGCTATTGTCATCCTTGGTTGCTTTGTTTACCCTTCTTATATTTCTGTTTTCTGGGGTATTTAAGACACAGATAATTGCTTTAGGTCTGATTCCTATCTAGCAATGTTTTGAATGCCTCTTTTTAAAAATATTAAATATGAATCTTTTTTTTCATTAGCAATTAGGCTCAGATTTGCAGCGTAGGTCATCTTGAGCTGCTTCTTGAATTGCCTTGCTCTTTGGAACACATTACGCCATTCCCTCGTATGTTTTCCCATGGGTACAAAATAATCTTGTGTTATTTGAATTTCCTTTCCTCTATATTTGATGGTCTTTTTCCCAGGCACCACTTTTGAGATTATCTTTCTTCTTGTGGAATTGAAAAATACTAAGTAACTCATCAATCTGAATGAGTTAATGTTTCAAGTGACAAAATACCCAGGACAATGAAGTTTCCCATGGCAGTAAAATTACATTTTGAATATTCTCAAGCTTTTGCTTGAGAGCAACACTTTAGAAATGGAAAGAGGAGAACATAAGATCGTAAATTTAGTGCTGGAAAGGACCTTAGAGACTGTCTAGTACAACTGGCTCATTTTGTAGATGCAGATACTAAAACTGGTAGAGGTTAAATGACTCGCCCAAGCTGACTCCCATGGCTGCCATCTTTCTGCTCTACCACACTACCTTATCTTTTGAGAACCTCTCCATCTTCTTACTTGAATCCAATAACTTATTTTTGTCTCTGTTCTGATCAGCATTTCCATTAAGATTTGCATATGTATACATAAGAACTATTTATATTCTTTAAAAATGGATTCAGATGGGCGGAGCCAAGATGGCCACATGAAGGGAGCATCTTACCAGAGCTCTCTCACAAGTTCTGTCGGATTCCTATAAAGAGGTGAATTTGAGCAGATTTGAGAGAGTTGGAAACTGCGAGAAGTCTGAGTGGGGCAAATTTCCCAGCCAGGAGAGTCTGAAAGGCCGAAGGAACAAATCTGTAGGCTAGAAGAGCTCTCGGCGTGGAGAGCTGCTCCAGACGGGACAAAAGCGGAAGCGGCTAGCCGGGAAACCCACGTGGGAGATGGGCCGGGAGAAAGCCAGGTGTCCCAAACTGGCGGAGATCCCCAGGCCTCCCAACACAGGACGGCACTCCGTGGAAGTGAAGAGAGGCAGCGCAACGCCACTGGTCCATGAGACACCAATTCCTGAGGCTTACAGCCCAAAGGACACTTCTTGAACTTCCGGGAAACAAAATGGCCAGGTGAACGGCTCTAACCCCCCCCCTCCCCACCCAGATAATTCCCCGGGGGGGGGGGGAGCTGGAACAGAGGAGACAGAACTGGGGCTTCAGTGGCCGAGTAGCGGGAGTACCTGAGTCCCAGAGGGGCAGAGCCAGCAGGGGTCAACACCAGGAGCCCAGACATACTCTTGCTCCCCTAGGGGAAGTGCCAGACACCCAGCTCGAACAACAAAGAGCTGAGACCATTGCTGAAGAGCAACAGTACTGGAAAACAACCCCAGGGGAAGAGATTTGGGGCAGCCAGA
>JAQQSZ010002752.1:0-14657 GCA_028646595.1 Phalanger gymnotis
TATATATATATATATGTATATACTTTTGGCTAATCTCAACCCTTGTGATTCAGTGCCTAATTAGCTTAATGCCAAAAAGTATGAAATCTTTCCTTCAAGCAAGCTTCCCATAAGCAAGCTTTCCCTTTAGGCAAGTTCCTCCCCCAATGGGCTCTATGTGACTCAAGATGTATCACAGCTGTGAGATGGACCAGAGTTCAAAGCAGCAAGACATCCCTGATTGAAATACCTGTGTACCTTTAGATCTGGGAATACGACTCCTGTTCCAGGAAAAAAGTATGGTCACATAGGCCTATTAATGGATGGGGAAGATCTTCATATCCCATTAACATTACAACCTTTACTTCATTTGACACTATTGACCACTACCTTCTTGAAAGGTAGTAAAGCATAGTAGATAGAGCATGGGATTTCAAGTCATGAAAGCAGGCTCTATTCGGACTCAAACACCAGCAGTGTGACCATTGGCAAAAAGATTTAACTTCTTTGTGCCTCAGTTTCCTAACCTAGAAAATGAGGAAGTTGGACTCAGTGGCCTCTATGTCTTTTCCAACTTTATGTTTGTGTTTCTATGATCCTCTTGGATATGTTTTCCTCTGTGGTTTCCTTGATTCTATTCTGTCCACATTTTCTTACTATCTAATCACTCCTCCTTAGTCTTAACAAACTCTTACCCTCCTCAAAATGGCATCACCACTCTTCCAGTCTCCCAGATTTGAAGTCTTGGTACAGTCCTTGATTCTTCACTCTCCTTCACCCCACATATCTGATCAGTTGCCAGATCTTCCTACCTCTGTATTTCTCTATATTATAAGATCAACAACATCTCTAGTATCCAATCCCTTCTCTCTATTCACACAGATTCTCCCTAATTCAGGTCCTGAATACATAGAGTATTACAACAAACTCCTAATTAATCTATTTCTTCAATTTTCTCCCCACTTCTACATAACTTCTCTCCATCTTCTACACAACTGCCAAAGGAATCTTCTTTCAATTAGAATCTGATGATGTTACTCTTCTACTGAATAAACCCCAGAAGTTCCCTATAACCTCCAGAATAAAATAGAAATTCTTCTGTTTAGCTTTTAAAGCTCTTCACAACTTAGCCTCAACTCATCTTTCTTGATTCATTAAACTTTACTTAGTCCCCCTCCTGCATGCTTTGGTCCAACCAAAATGGCCTCTCTGTCCCTCAGATACATCACCTCAGGCGTTCCATCTCTAATTTTCACACTCTTTTCACAGGTCATCTCCCATGTGTAGAATTCATTCACTGTCTCCTCACCCCCATCTTACACAACCATTCTCTTCCTTCGGTTCAAGTGCCATTTTCTTCTACATGAAGTTTTTCTTAATCCTCATCCCCAACTGCTAATGCCCTCCATTCCTCCCTAACTATAGTGCCTTGTTTTCTACATTGTTGGGTTTGTTAGTATTCACTCTTGTTCAACTTTTTGTGAGTAGAGATTGTTTCATTCTTTGTATTTGTTTGACCAGAACCTAAAGTAGTGCTTTGTACAAGAACAGTGCTTAATAACTCCTTGTTGATTAAATGATTGAAATCACGAGCAAGTATCATTCATCCTCAACGTGAACATTTATAATGACAGATAACTCTCACTACCCATGAAAAAACTCTATCTTGTAAAGATCTTATACGGGGAACTTATTTCCACTTGCTTCTGTGTGTGTGTCTCTTTCTTTCTTTGTCTCTGTCTCTGTCTCTCTGCCTCTGTCTCTCTTCTCTCTCATACACACACATCTGTAGAATGTACATAGATATCTATATAGATACAGGTCTCCTGTTGGGAATACAATAATACAATTCAATCTCTCTGCTCCTTTGATTTTCCAAACACACAGATTACTGGCTGCCACCACAAGGTCTTTTGTAGCTAACTCTTCTATGCCATACAGATTAGAGAAGGAGATCATAGAATTTAGAGCTGGAAGGGACCTTAGAGATTATTTAGTCCAATTACCTCATTTTATACATGAGGAAACTGAGTTCCAAAGAGGGGGTTTGTCCAGAGTCACAGACGTAGCAAATAATTAGCCACAGTTCC
The DNA here is from genome assembly GCA_028646595.1 of Phalanger gymnotis. NCBI lineage: Eukaryota > Metazoa > Chordata > Mammalia > Diprotodontia > Phalangeridae > Phalanger > Phalanger gymnotis. Next base: position 2,070 of record JAQQSZ010002752.1, read on the forward strand.
AAACTAGATTCTGTGATTTGAAATCTAGAGATCTTTTCTAACATATTGTTTGTAATTTTGAAAAAGAAACCAGGTTTGTGGGAGAGAGGAACTCAAAATGTCTTTTAAAAAAACAAATGCTAATAATTGCATTTTACAAGTAATTGAGGGAAAAATGCTCTTTTTTTAAAAAGGTAATACCACAAGAAAAAAAAGAAACCACCTTTCTCTATGACCTATTTTAACCAATGTAAGGTCTCAGGAAGATTCCAACCCCCATTTTATGTTTTGATATAACTGTGCAATGTTTGCCTACTTTGATCCCAGATCCCTTATTTAGTATGTCAGAAAGCAACAGTTTAATCTGTGTCCCAGCCCATGCAGAAAGAGAAGACTGTGCGTCCTGGATAACCAGTGAACAAAATCAGGCATTATTTGGGACAGTTGGGGAAGGATTTAACTCTAGGGGCAAGTTTAATAGTGTGTCTCATTTAGAGGGAGAGAAGAGGGAGGGGAATTCCAATCTAGTATAGAGAAGTAAAGAGAGAGTTGAAGGATCAGAAATGAGAATATAGACAATGAGCACTGCCAAATAATGGAGTTCAAGCCAAGACACTTGGTGCCTATTGAGGTCTTTAAGTCTCCCTCTAGCTCTAAAAAACATGACTCTAAACCAAATATAAGGGATGAAAGAGAAAACTACCTACTGTATAGTCTTGGGCAAGTCACTTAACTTCCCTTATCTTCAGTTACCTTCCCCCGTAAAATTAAGAATTAAGAATAAGAGGCCTAGATGACCTCTGAGGTCTTTTTCAGCAGTCATTAAGCTGATCAGCCAATCAACAGTCATTCATGAAGTGCTTACTACAAGTCAGGTAGCACCAAATCTCTGAGCATATGAAGATCAAGCATTGAAAGTCATCATCAAAATCATAAACAAACCAGATATGAATGGGGTTGGGGAGGAAAGGGGGAAATGTCACTGTCCAAATTAGTTGTCTAGTGACAGGATCAGAGGGCTTGTGGACTTCCCTTAACTAGGCACACCAATGTCACACACTTCACTACTCTGTCATCTTACAGGACTCCAGTCTCTGGGAGTCTGGTTACTGACAGTTGCTCCAATACTGAATACTTACATCCTTTTGATCTTTTTAATGCTTGTATTGCTTGTGTTTTGGATGTTTGTCAGTTTTAATATTTGATTAGTTTTTAAGAACTTGCATTTCAAATTCTTTTAGCCTCCTCGTATGCTTAAATGCCTACATACTTGTCAGCTTATTATTAGTAAAGGGAATTCATTGGACTTCTCCACAATGCAGAATCATAGTCCATGCTCCACAGCTGACCAGCTTCTCTACTTAGTACAGGAACTAAGACCAAAGATACCCTAATCTAGCGGGAGAGCTAGGAAGCATATTCTTGTTTGGGGAATATGTATGGGCAGGTAAGTGGTACAGCAGGTAGAGTACTGGACCTGGAGTCAAGAAGACTCATCTTCAGGAGTTCAAATCTGGCCTCAGATAATTATTAATCATGTAACCCTGGGCAAGTCATTTAACTGTATTTGCCTCAGTTTCCTCATTTGTAAAATGAGCTAGAGAAGGAAATGGCAAACCACTCCAATCTTTGCCAAGAAAACTCCAAATGAGGTCACAAAGAGTTGGAAACAACTGAACAACTTGGGCTGTAAATCTTTTCCCTACACTGCACAAAACATTTTCTAATGCATTTTCTGACGGGGTTTCTCAAAAGGGTTGTGTTTGTCATTCATTCTTGAAGAGGATCATGACATCAGGGAAATTATAACATGACTTGCAGTTGACTTTGACTTGAGTGAGGGAGGACTGTGCGAGGTCACCAGCCTGACTTTCTCCTCCAGAGCCATCTGGGTCCAGTGGCCTGATATTCATCAGGAAGACTAGAGATGGCCTTTTCAGGCTACAGTCTTTTCAGGTTCTCACTTTGAGTGAGTTAATGCCCATTGTGAACAGGCATCTTTAAGAAGTTAATCAAGGGAGGGCCACTTTAATCAAAACTCAAAAAAAAAAAATCAAACTGAGAGGGGAAGACTCTCAGGGTTCCTGGCCAAAAGAGAAACAGTTACTATTTAGTATTTATATTCGCTCTGTACTAGGAGGGCAGGGACCTGTTGTCCAGTCTATGAGCTCCTTTTATCTATCAAGTCATGTCATCATTTCCCTGGCGTCATGGTCCTCTTCGAGAAAGAAGGACAAACACAACCTCTGAGTAGCCTCCACTTCTGCCTCTGCCTCTGCCTCCCTCCCTCCCCCTCTCCCTCTCCTTCCTCTCCATGCTCCATTTCAATGGCTAAAGGCTGCCTCCCAAAAGGGTATAGTGTGTCAAAGGGCATAGGACTCAGCTTACTCAGACTCGATACTCCTTAGTCCCTTTTACTCACTCATCATGAACCCCCAGCAGAACTTCGACCACTTTAAGGATCTGGCTACCTTTCCTGACCAATGGACCACAGCTGAGCTATTCTTTGACGCAGTCAGGCATTGGTCACGTTCCATGAAAGAATCTAGGAGAAAGCAACAGAGAAGACAATCTCCTGTACTTTGTAGATAGGCAAATGAATAGTTTATAATCCCCCAGGTTCAAAAAGGTGCTTAAAACCTGATGAATCTGTGTCATACCTAACATCACTCAGGAACTTTTCAAAATGCTTCATGGATTTGTTTGTTTTCAGAAATGTTTGTGACTTTCAAAAGTGCAAACCCTCCATCAGCACCACCCACGCTTGTCAGTTTCCCATGAAATAACAAAGGTCTTGACCGAATCACAAACACAATATTTGCTTAAAGGCATTTGGCATCCTGAAGAATTTGAACAGAGGAAAATATCTCTAAAATCTATCTAACCAGTGGTTTGGAGCAAAAGAGAAACACCAATCAGAGGAAAAGTGATTAATCTCAGACCTGCTAGACTATCTCCTTCTACTGATTTTTCTCATCCTCTGAGTTATTCTAGCAATCAAATTAAAAAAGAAGAAAAGAAACAAAAAAAAATAAAACCAGAAGACTTACTCTCAAAGCCTCCATCGGCTGAAGCATTAACAGCTTCCAGCTGAGAAAATATCTTTTCACTTTGCTTAAGCCTAATCATTATTTTCTCCCTCCTACAGGAGTTTCAGGCTCATACAAAGAATCACGATGCAAAAGGCCATGCAGATAATTTTAAGGAGTTGCTTGTAGACTTAAAGCTCATAATTTGAGTATAATTCTATATTGAGATGTCACTGTTTTGAATTCTTTTTCTAGAAGAGAAACTTTGCCCCTCTATTCTTTAAAAGCCTGTTTCCACAATCTGGCTAGCAGCTTCTGTGGGGATGTAAGATCCACCCACAGCCAGCACCCAGAAAGCTGCCATCAGCACCATTTCTTTTGATCTGCTAAACTAAGGAAAGCAGGGTGAAGGGGTTGACATGCTTACTTTAATTCAGCACACAAATACAATTCACTTAGTTCAGAGGAAAAAGACCAGCACACTCAACTTCAGAGCAAATTACAAATAAATTACAAACATCAACAGATAGACCAAATACAAATTCATAGTTACCAACATCTAGGTTCAGCCCAGGAGCTCAGAACAAGGGCTGGCCCAGAATCACGTGCCACCACTGCTGCGGAAATGAGCTCCAAGGAAGAGGAGGCCAATGCCTGGTTTTTATATTTCACATGTGACTTGCCCACATGATCTAAAATCGTCACAAAGAGGTGACTTTAACCCAAACTAGGCCCTCCCTGAAGTTAGCCCCACTTTGGGCCCCACCTTAGTTGCCAATCCACACCCACATAGGATTTACACCTAATAGGGGTTTGGGCCTGGGGCTTAGCACTTAGCAAGACTCAATGAAATACACTAAATTACTCAAAACAAACAAAAGCCAAACTTTTCAAGGGCTCTTGTTGAACTAAGTGCTAAGGAGCCCATTTTGCTTACCAACACAAAGCCTAATCAGCAATGTGCCAAAACTGAATAACTAAAAAGAAAAAACAGCTCCTTTTATAACTTTCATCTTATTCCTTGAAGTCTCTCCTCAAAAAAAAAAAGAGAAAAGAAAATACAGAGCTGTAGAGCTTTGAACTTATGTCTTAAAATTGCCTGAAATTTAAAGCTATTATGACATCCAGTATAAGAAAATGTTCCTAGTCAGGGATGAAGGCCTTCTGTAAAATTTGATTAATCAGACATTTTCACATCCCATGATTCTTAGTAGATGTGGATATAGCTATGACTCAATATTTCAAGACCTTTGATTTCTTTAGTGTGGGTATTCCCTCCACTGAAGCAGATAGAAACCCCTCACTGCCTTAGTAGATAGTTTTACTAGCTGCTATGCCCAAAAGAAGAACTCATCTAGTAGTCAAATTTCTGGGGCTGAACTTTTGAAAATCTAGATAGGCAGTCCTTGGACAATGCTCCTCTGACTTAACTAGCAAGCTTTCCACCTTGGGAGAACTTGTTAGAGTTTGTACTCTTATGTCAGAGCCCTTAAGATCATGATTAGTGGTTATTTAAAGTCTTTTATTCAGATGGTTGTTGCTAATTTGTACTTGTACAAACCATTTAAAAAATTAATTTAATTTTCAAAAATTCTGCATTTAAATTCCAACTGTTATTCCTATCCTTTACTATTTGCCAATCAGGAATAGTCATTAGTCTTAATAGATATGTTTGATTCCCTATAGAATCTGAATATAAATTAATTTCAATATCCTTTATAATATTTAGGTATGAATAAAATCAATTTTACCAGAATTGGAAGAAAAGATAGGGAAATATTGTATTTAATTTCTATGATCACTTAGATGCCATAATGAAGCTACAGAGTAGGAGTTTAGTGGTAGGATATAGCACAATGTTCCTCATGTCTTTCAGATATTGTTCATTTGGACTGTGTTAGCATATGGAGTTAATAAAATGAAGGTCACGAGCTCAATCCTCATATGGGTGGATTATCTTTATATTGGGAAATATTCCAGCAAAATAGACTATCTCCATTTTCTCAGCCAAATAGCTTGCTAATATCAGACACTGGTTTTGAAGCAAAATAGAATACATGGTCAGTTTAGGGAAAATTTATGAAGTGGCCAAAATGCTTCTTTTTGCCCTGTGCCACCCTGTTCTGTGATAAAAGAGGCAGCATGGTGGAAGAGACAGGACATCAAATTTGTATTGCACAGCGGAAAGAAACAGCACTAGATATGAATCCGAAAAGACCTAAGTTCAAATCTTGGTCATCTTAGTATGACCCTAGAGAACCTTCTACACTTTTTTTGGTACTCAGTTTCTTCATCTGTAAATTGGGAGATCAAACAAACTAACCTTCTAGGTACCAACCAGTTTTAAATTTTTGGTCTGGATTTATGATCCAGATTTAAATTTATGGTCAGAGGACCTGGGTTTGGATTCCAGCTCTGTCATTTAATGGCTGCGTGATTTGATCATATCACTTAAGTGAGGATCTCCTCATCTACAAAATGCCAAGATTAGACTAAATGACCTCTAAGACCCCTTCAGCTCTAAATCTGTGATCCTATGATCTTTTCCCCTCTAGTGGTATTATCTCCTGCTCCCCTGCAGTTGCAAAATCTTCCTCTTATCCCTTCTCTATCCCTTCTGCTAATCAAAACTTACTCTCAGGAAACTAACTGGGACACATCACTCTACAGTGTCAGTCTAAATATTATCCACCAAGGCAAAAGGAAAAAAGTAATGAAGTCTAACAGTGGAACTTGGTAAATCAGCTTCCCAAAAGAAGAGAGTTTAGAAGGAACAGAGGAGCCTTGGAAGATCTGAAATATCACTTATGTAATTTCTACTCTACCCATTACCAAGATCTGACCTAAAGGAAGAATGAGTCACCTCAAATCCATCCATACTACTAGAAAAGAAATTAAAGGCTTATGTATTTCCAGTGGTAGGGAAACACCATCATCTTTATATAGAATGGCCAGCATACTACTCACATGTGTCAGCAAACATATCAAGATAACTTATTTCATTCAAACATTCATTTAAAAACCATTTCCCCAAATTTGCATCACTTCTAGCTGGTAACTTAAATGTTGTACTTAGGAAGGCAGTACCCACTGGGAAGGTGCCATTTTGTAATGCATTAATTAGTCTCATAATGACCCGAAAAAGTTAGTGCACATAATATAGCATTGATGGGTAAAAATTAACTCTTTATCTGACAAAACAAATATCAACTATTTCAGCAATAAATTGCATATCATTTTGCTACACAAAAATAGTAAACAAACAAACAAAAACTATGTATCTCACAAAAGAGATTTGGTAAGCAATGAGTTAAGTACTGGGAAAAGAAGAACCTATTAAGCATCCCTGGGTATATAATAAAAAACACATTGGGTTCATTTTTGGTAGCAAAAACTTTTTCTCAACTTTAGCTGGAAATTAGGAAATAATCTTATGAGGGAGGAGGCAGGAAGAGACTGAGTCACTCTGTCTCCCATGGACTATAAAATCACTCATTGACAGATCCCAAAGCTTTGATATGGTGGGGAAGCTTCAATGTTGCTCCACTTTTCCTACAGGGCCAGTTCTCCCTTCTCTAAGCAGCCTCATGGGGACTCACTCTGTTAGTATGAAATTTAATGTGACACCTACTTAGCTTTATCCCTACAGCAGAATTCAGAACTCCTGGACTAAAGCAATCCACCAGCCTCAGCCCTCCACAATAACAGAGATTATAGATCTGGGCCATCAGGACCAGTAAATAGACTGATTTCTGTTTTTTGTTGAAGTAAAAATTTGGCAAAGAAACAGTGAAGAAAAAATCATTCAAAAAACATTTATTCACCATGTACCATGTGCCCAAAACTTTATTAGTCTGTTCATGTATATATGTGATTTTAAAACAAAGACTTACACTATATTATGAATTACAAATTTTCAAATAGCTTTAATGTACTAAGAAGTAAACTAGCTCCCATCATAACTGGTAGTTTGGAGAAAGAACTTAAAGCAAACCAATAAATCATAACAGAATTAAAATTACCTCTGAGGGAAAAACTACTTAGCATAAGAACAGAATCCCCACTTACAACAAAATCTTTTTGTGCTGATGTAGATTTACCACTAGTCAAATGCCTTCAGTTAGGTATTGATTGTAATTCTTTAAAGTGGATGTAAAACATGAGACAAATATTATGCTTTTTTTATTTTCATTCTCCAACATCAAGATCTAATTTTAAAGTAAATTTGATCATCTTTTACAGTATTATCTGAATGAATCATTCTCCAAGTGGTCCATGTTATAGTCCCTGCCCTCAAGTGCCTTACAATTTCCCTTTCCATTTCCCACCAGCTACACTACTTTTACGCTTCTCTGGAATTCTCCATCATGTCTCTGTCTGTCTGTCTCTGTCTCTCTGTCTGTCTTTCTCTGTGTCTCTCTGTCTCTCCCTCTTTCCTTTCCTCCCTCCAACATTAACCCTTCATCCAAAATCTCACACTGTTCTCTGCACACTTTGTACTCTGTTAGCCAGTTTTCTAGCTCTCCTGCTAAAGAAATTACCAGCACCAGGAGAATAGCATGACTTTCTTTTCAGCCGGGGGCAAAGAAGAAGAGAAAATACAGTAAGTTACTAGGTCAGCTTCAAACTATCTTCTATTCAAATACAAAGCTGATTTTTCTTCTAAGTCTAACATTAGACATGACATGATAGCTGCCTTCAAGTATATGAATCTCTGTCATATAAAAAAGACATTCAATTTTGTCTTTTGGGACCCAGGGGGTAGACTTAGAAGAAAGGAGGAGAAAGTGAAGAAAGGCAGATTTCAGTTTGACGTAAGCAAAAGCTTCATAATAATTAGTTATACAAAGGAAGAATGGGATGCTTTGTGATGGTAGCAGGTTCTACCTTGCTAGAGGTCTTTTGAAGTGATGGCTGGGTGACAATTTTTCTGGAATCTTATAGAGAAGATTCATAGTCACATATAGGTTGGATTAGATAACTTTTGAAGCCCCTTCTAACTCTTTGATTCTCTCTTTGCTGGTCCTGATGGCCCAGATCTATAATCTGTTATTGTGGAGGGCTGAGGCTGGTGGCTTGCTTTAGTCCAGGAGTTCTGAATTCTGCAGTAGAGATAAAGCTAAGTAGGTGTCACATTAAATTTCATACTAACAGAGTGAGTCCCCATGAGGCTGCTTAAGGAAGAGAGAACTGGCCCTATAGGAAAAGTGGAGCAACATTGAAGCTTCCCCACCATATCAAAGCTTTGGGATCTGTCAATGAGTGATTTTATAGTCCATGGGAGACAGAGCGACTCAGTCTCTTCCTGCCTCCTCCCTCATAAGATTATTTCTTAATTTCCAGCTAAAGTTGAGAAAAAAGCTTTTGTCACCAAAAATGAACCTAGTATGTTATTTATTATACATTCAGGAACACTTAATAGGTTTTCTTCTTCTGAGTATTTAATTCATTGCTTACCAAATCTCTTTTGTGAGATACATACTTTTTGTTTGTTTACTATTTTTTGTGTATCAAAATGATATGTAATTTATTACACAAACAGTTGATACTCATTTTGTAAGATAAAGAGTTAATTTTTACCCATCAATGCTATATTATGTGCACTAACTCTTTCAGGACATTATGGGACTAATTAATGCATTACAAAATGGAACCTTCCCAGTGGGAAGGTTTCTTCCTCCAAGGATCAGATACTCTCCTACTTATGCATGGGTCAGGTGATTTTCTCTATATCTCTTGCATTAAATTACAATATTCAATGTTCAGAGTAAAACAATAGGTGTACTTTTGTGAACTGTTAGTCTACTTATGCTATGTATAATCAAAAATAGTAATGTTCTTATTTGTTCTAGCAATTCTCCTATCCAGGGGTATGCTTTAGCCAGCTCCTAGCAATGATTGTTAAATTTTCATTAAGAGCATTCACACATTGGAAATCAGAAAACACTATAAATCATGCCTTGACTCATTGTTTTATTGATTGTCTATACTTAAATGATGGAAGAAAATGTTAATAATGTAGGTTAAACTTAAATGCATACTTTTTTCCCTGAGAGAGCCAGTTGCTAAACATTTAACAGAACACTCCTTCCCCTATCTCTCCTGAGGGACCTTTTGCTCCATCTGTGAGATGCGTTACTTGAAAACCTTTAAAAGTACTTTTACTGACCATGGAAACCCAAAGTTATAAGTAGTAGATAATTCAGGTCAGCATAGTTGAGAGAAAAGTTGAATGTCCTCTTTTACTACCAAAATTGACTTTATTGCCAGAAATGTGCTTTGTGGAAGGGATCATTGATGGAAGAAAAATATGGATATACTCCTTTCATCATCTTACCCCACTCTCTCACTTTTAATTTAATGGGTAAGGAAAGAGGGTAAGGAGTCATGTTTTGCATGACTTCACATGTATAATCTATATCAAATTGCTTGCCTATACTTAACGTGGTAATCTAAACTTTGACTTACACTTCAACTAGAGTTTATTTCTATTGCCCAGACCCCCACGACCCCTGGTTTCTCACTCACACTTATTGAAACTTTAGTCAAAATTCCTCTATCACTTCTGATAAACCTGACTACCTATCAGGGAATTTCATCCAATTTCTCCATGTTATGATGGCCATAGTTTCATTGGCTTCACATGGGCTTCAATTTTTTCAATTATTCTAGGCTTAGATTATCATATAAGAATATTCAAATAAACAGACCATGATTTCAAGAAGTTCAAGGTCAATTACATTGAGGTAATTCAATATGGATTACCTAAAACTACTATTTTTGCCATAGTACTTTCAGTTCTGTTCTGCTCAGAAAGATTATGTGGTCTTTTTGTTGTTACCTTTTGCGTATACAGCTTTTTAAATAAAAAATATGTAAAGGGTTCATCTTAAAATTAATTTTCTTCCAGGTTTACCTTTCTACTATTGTCCACAAGAATGTGGTCTACACACACTTTTAAAACCATCTTAGCAATAGCCAAAAGTTAATTGACTCTGCAATGCTTGAGAGTTGCCTTACACCACATTACTTTTTCAAAACGAACATTTCCTCATGCAAAGTGAAGGGAGCAGAACCTGGAGAAAATTGCATATGGCAACAGTATTATTGTAAGAATGATCAATGGTGAAAGATCCAAGACAATTCCAAAGGACCTATAATGAAAAATACTATCCACCTCCAAAGAGAAAACCTATGAACTCTGAATGCAGATAGAGGCATATTTTTTTTAACTTTATTTTTCTTGGAGTTTTTTGTCTTGTTTTCTTTTTTGCAACATGACTAATATGGAAATGTGTTTCATATGACTTCACATGTATAATCTATATCAAATTGCTCACCTTCTCAAGGGCAGAAGAGGGGCAGGAGGGAGAATTTGGAACTCAATTTTTTTTAAATAATGTTAAAAATTTTTAACATGTAATTGGAAAATATTTAATGAAATAAAAATATATGTGGAAAAAAAACATTTCCGTGGGGTTATCAGAAAAACTGTACAAAACTGCCTACATGTTTTTATGAGAAAAAATCAGGTCTTCAGAAGTTCACATAGTGATTGCGGACAAAAAAAATGTCATATGAATACATAATAAAGATTGACTGTTTGTCTTTGGCAAAGCTGTTAATACCCTATTCTCCATACCAAGAGGGAAAAGGATATGCCCTTTCATTTATTCAGGCGCCCTAAATTTGGAGGTTTGAAACAGTCTGTTGTAACACTTCCTTGGGATTTTGACAGATGCTTCAGGCTATTGGAAAACTTTCTAGTGATTTAAGAGCAGACTGTACTGCACAATTTTCTTTAAATCTATGGTACATTTCCTCAGTTGCTTTTCAACAACTTCAAAAAAAAAGCACTTTTAAATCCTATTTGTTACTTAAGTGGATCATCCACTAATGAGCTTATATGCTTGGCTGCTTTTAAAGGTAAATCTTGCTTTGAAATCTATTTCCTTTTGTATGGGACAGAATTTTTAAATAATAGGAGAGACATCCTTAGGAGGAACAAAGTAAATTTATTTCACAAACCTTGCAAGACTTGGGCACACCTCCATAATGGAGGAGGCGAGGTAAAAGGGGACTTGTCCTAATTTATACTCTTAATGAAAAAGATTCCCACCTGCCTCTATTGCTTCTCACCATTGGCTAGGAGGTGGGCTTACAGTCTAGGCGTGAAAACTACACAGAGGACCAAGGTTGATCTGGTCCATTCAGGTTTTTCCAAATCAGAACTCAACTGCCAGGGTGGAATCTGAAAGTCTAGGAGAAGAAATGGGGGGAGGGGGAGAGACCTTCCTAGAGCAAAGAACAAATAGCTCACAGGAAGTTCCTTATCTTCTAACATCTGAGAGAGAGGGGGAAGGGCATGCCTTCAGTTCCAGGCCCTCACCTTCCAAAATCACAAAGCCAAATCAAATCTCAAAACTTCTCCATTAAACATACCCTGTGAAGTCTTCACAATTATCCATTCCATTCGCTTTGATGACTTCCCCCACCACCACCACCTTTGATCTTTTGGACAAATACTGCTTGTCTATTGTCTTTTTTGTTAATTGAATAGTATCACAATGTGAGGCTTTGCTTTATGAAACTACTTTTGAATATCTAAGGATGACAAAATCTTTAACGTGTCCATTTTTTAAATGATTGATGTCTCCTCTAAGTATATTTTTCCCGTCAAGTACTAGAGAGGAAATTCAACGTCAGCATAGTTCTCCTCCAAAACGATCTTCCCCAAATGATCTTCATTCTTTATTGAAAGTTCAAAAAATGGTTCGTGAAGTCACAGTCTTTTTTTCTAATGCTTACCTTCTGAAATGATTATCCCCAAACTAAAACCTATGAGCATCAACCTTAGGTGTGAGACCTCCAGGGAAGATTGAGTAGCCTCTGTCTCCAACTCGCTTCAGAAGTTAAAATCCAAATGCAAGGTATCGCTCAAAAGTTAAGAAGGGTTGAGGCCTAGGAAAGTTTAATATGCAGATTAGAAGGAAAACTTTATATTTTATTTTTCCCAAATTAAATTTTGAACTTTTTTTTTAAGTTTAAAGTTCCAGATTCTATCACTCTCTTCCTCCTCCCCCTTCCAAGGTGGTAAGAAACAAGACTCAAATAAAAAAAGAGAATGAAAGAAAGGAAAGGAAAGAAAGATAGAAAGAAAAGAAAGTGAAAAATAGCATGCTTCAGTCTGGATTCAGACAGTATCAGTTCCTTCTCTGGAGGCAAATAGCATGGGTCCTTTGGGATTGTCTTGGATCATTGTATTGCTGAGACTAGCTGAGTCATTCACAATTCTTCATTGTACAGTATTACTGTTTCTGTGTACAATTCTTCTGGTTCTGCTCACTCCACTTTGCATTAGTTCATGTAGATGTTTCCAGGTATTTCTGAAATCTTCCTTCTTGTCATTTTTTGTAGCACAATAACATTCCATCACAATCATATACCACAGTTTGTTTAGCCATTCCCCAAATGATGGGCATCCCTTGGATTTCCAATTCTTAGAGACCACAAAAAGAGCTACTATAAATATTTTTGTACAAATGGGTCCTCCCCTCTCCCCACAAACCTTTTGATGTCT